>ML784389.1:1133218-1144307 GCA_009831015.1 Picea engelmannii
TAAATTATTTAAATAATAAATTTAATGGAGAAATTAGAAGTGGGTTAACCCTAAAATAAGGAAAGTGGGCAAAGTGACCTAGAAGATGTTTTTAAGGAAGCTACTTGGAGAGTATAAATAAGAGGAAAGTCTCTCTAATTTTAGATCACACTTGAGCATATTGAATATCTATAGGTGTATGAGGTAACCAAAGGATATCTAAGCTGAATTTCAGAAGGAAGGTGAAGAAAAGAAGGTCGGAATTCAAGGGAGCTCTTCCAGAGAATAAGTCCTTTCTCCATCCTAATGAAGAATACTGGATGTTGAGCCTAGCCCCAAAGGCCCCTGGTGTTATTTCTTCTTACTCTTCTTAGTTGGATCTTTGGTAAATTCGTATTGACCCTCTTAACTTTTCAAATTGGAGGAAGGCACTTCATTAATACGCTCTATTTGTTTATGGAACTTCTAAAGGGAATCTAGGGGCAGAAGGAGGGGGTGTGGTTCTCCTAAGCCCATATGAAACAACTGAATTTACTCTCTCTTGGGGAATTGGAGATGACACCGACAATATCGTTGAAGCTCTCACACTTTGGCGAGGAATCTATCAAGTTTTGGCTATGAAAGTTAAATAGGTTATTGTTTTTGGAGACTCCTGTGTGATCATCCAAGCTTTAAACACCCATTCTCTCCCCCACAACATGAGGCTCTAACAACTAATATGAAAAATCATGATTTTACTCCCTACCTTTCACAAAATCAAATTCTTTCACATTTTGTGGGATATGAATGGAGAAGGAGATAAAGCAACTAACAAAGCAACCCGATTGAGTAAAGGGACCTTGTGTATCAATGGAAATACCCAAAGTTTTAATATCCCCTAGCATTGTTGGCTTATTAGAAAGATGTTGTCCTCAGAAGTCAAGGGATGGAAGAAATTAATGATGTACATGTGCCACTGGTTACCACTGCTTTTTAATAGAATCCATAACTTTTTCTGTTAAAAAAAAATCATCATAATCAATCAGCTAATTGTTGTAATGTGTCATAAAAGAAAAGCATTAACTTGAATATACAACATGTATACTAGAATTGTAAAAAAAAAAACCATGCTAACTCTCCAAAATAGAGTGTTTGTGGTTGGTAAACTAACACAAAATAATGAAAAGAAAATAATATGTACTCTTTGCTTCAATTTATTGATTGAAAGTAAATGCATTTTTTTTTGGCAATAATAGAAAACTATAATTACATATTTAAAAAATAAATTAAAATTGTTGTGAAAATATATGCTTTTGTTTTTTATATGAGTATTATCTACCACACATTTAGAACAATTTGTATAGATATTGTGAGACTTGACATAATGATATTTAATCTTATATCTTTATAATAATATTTAATCTTCTATGTTTAATTTTTAAAATTAAAGATAATAATTTGAATGACAATTATATTATTAATAAAAATAAGTTGAAATATTAATTTGGTTGAAATAAATTATTTTCTCATATTATAAATATTTAAAAGAGAAAATGTTTATTAAAATTAAGAGAAAATGTTTATTAAAATTAAGAGAAAATGTTTATTAAAATTAAAGATAATAATTTGAATGACAATTATTGATAAAAATGAGTTAAAATGTTACACATTTTCTATAAATATTAATTTGATTGAAACAAATTATTTTATGATATTTTAAACATTTAAAAGAGAAAAATCTCCATAATGAATATCCTCATTAAACTAATCCAAGAACACCATGAAACTAACACACTTAAACAAAGAAACATCTTCTTGTAGATTTGAGATGTGACTAGAAAGGCATGGCTTGAAGGAGGTTTCTTATTACAAAACTCTTTATTTCAATGTTGGAAATGTTGTAGCCATATATGTATTTGTACCCAGATGGAAAAGTCCGTTGATGTCAAAAGTAGGTTTCTTGCAACACATGGGAACATTGTCGTCTGGTTTCAGAAGCTCCCAATTTAATTCTTTAATTACGTCACTGATCATGGCATTGATATGATTGAGATAATCTTCCTCTATTTCTCCAGGATTGTCTTTAATGTAACAAGATATACTAGAAGCTTCTTCTCGATGTGCCCTATCCACCTGCATTCACCATGCCAATACCATCATCATCCCATTTAAAATCAAAACCAAAAATGAATGGCAACATGCAATAAAAATTTCTTGCAATTGCTTTTGATAGGGAGTACCTTGTAGCACCGTGTATCACCTCGTAATCGAAGGAAAGTACATGCCAAGTCATTGAGCTTCGATGGAAATTCAACTTCCTTGAGGATGTGAGGAGGAAAGGGAATGTCCATTGTGAGCATGGGTTTCAATGCCACTACTTGATGAGCAGAGCTAACTTTCCTGTTCTCGTAGTACTCCTCAAACGTTGGCAGATAACCAGTGGTGCTCTAGTTTGATTCTTGCATATACGAATCAAAACAATCCTCCCACTACACACACAAGCAAATTCAGTAATCACTACCTAGTGGCCAATTTATCATTGTCAGAAGAAATATTTGTTGCATGAAATGTCAATGTCCATACAGCCTGTTGAGCATAGTCGAGCATGTCTCTTCCTTGAGCCTTCTCTACCTCTCGATACATTTCATTTATGGTGTCGTAAAGTATCATGTACACTCCTTTCATATATTCTGGATGGCAATCTGTCACAGATGGATCCCATATGGTCATTATACACACAAATATTGGTCAAGTCGGTTAGCGGATAACCACATAGATATTCTTCAAAAATTCTTTGGATTGATCAACACCACCTCTTAATTGTTGTTATGAAGAGTTTGAGCTCATCAACTGTTCCAAAGAGGTTGTACATATCGTCGCAAATCATGATAGCATGACTCACTTTTGCAAAGGCAAGTATGAATGCAGAATGGTGAGGCTCAAATGCAATGGAAGAAGCCCAAGTGTAGTATTCCACATGATGATATCGAGTGAAGGTCATATGACATGAACCCAAATCTTTCCACCATCTACACATACAAATTTAATGGAATTTACTTTATTGTACTACTAAAATCGACTTAAGGAATATATTCAATGAAACACATGACATCACCTCAAGAGACAGTCTAACTCTCCCTTTTGTAAGCATTGAAAGATGTTGAACTCTAGTTTTGAAAGTTCTAGAAGTTTCTCTGTCTTCATATATGATTTCCTGAACACAAAGAAAAGTATCCATTCAAAATACTTATAAATGAAAGAGGACGTGTCAATGTGACTAAAATACAAAGCTATGAAAGGATGGTACTAGTCGTATGTATTATGAGTGTCCTGTCCATAGACATCAATGTAAATCCTTGCTTCCAATCGTGGCAAAATTGTGTGCCAATCTTGTTCTAGAACATCCCCTGTCTGCAACTTGAAACACTAAAACACATAAAGAAACTAACAAAATTGGTCTATGTGTGAATGGGCAAATATGTAATATTAATAGTCCTCACCTCTTGTGAAAGACTGGAGACTGGTATCTTTTGCAGAGCTTCGTTCAAATATTTTGTGGAGAAGATTTCAGCCTCTTCCATGACTTTCTCACCGGGAAAGGCAATGAGGGAAGCCTGATATAAATTGACAATGCTTCTCATATCTCCTTCTATCTCACTGGGAGAGCATGCAAACTGCCCATTTTGATCCTTGAAATGTTTCAAAATGTCTGCAATCAAAAGATATTTTTTTATTAATCTTAGACGGCAGTTTGGCCATCATTCTGAAAGAAATTCAATGAATGATTTATTAATAAAATGTGGATATATACCTGCAAAGACTGGGTAACCATGTAATCGAAGATTTTGAATCCCCAAGGCAGTTGAGTTATTATCAGGAAAAACACTTTCTACCCCACATCCAATGCCCTTCTGGTTCCAATAACTGCAGGTCAAAAGAACGTGTCGTTATAATCCCGTGTATTCCTTATGTAAGCATAAATAAATAATGGTGACTGACCTGTAAACATAATCAAGGGATGATTTTATCTCATTTTTGAAATGCTTGTCGATCCCCAAACGTTCAACGCTATCGACCATCCAAAGGTGTTGAATGAGATCATTGAGGGGATTGAATTCTTCGTCTTGCAATGACATTGAATTGAACATCTTCTTTACTTCATCAATCAATCTGTCGGGAACTGACGGTAGGTATAGAGGTAAGCTTCCTTTAATTTGGTTTAATTGTGATGGTATTGGTCATTTTTCTAACAAATGTGCTCATAATAAAAAGAGAAATTATGAAGGTTACTCAAAAGGCAAACAAACATATAAAGGAAAAAGAACTACAAAGAAAGTTTTCAAGAAAATATTATGCACCAAAGAAGACATCTTATCATCATATGAAGATGAAGTCAATGACAATGAGACAAGAAGAGTTTTATTCATGGCAGTAGAAGACTCTGATAAAAAAGCCTGTGAATAAGAATACGAAGAAGCTGAAGAAGAATATGAAGAAGTCGAAGAAAAAATTGAAGAGGCAGAAGTTGACTACAGAGAAGAATTGATGTGTTCCATAGAAGTTATCAGAAGAGAAAATAAGAAAAAAAAGAAACTACATGCAGAACTAGACAAGAAAAAATATACTCAAGAACTAGAACAAATGATCACAAATTTGAAGGTTCAAATAGAAGAAGATAAAATAATTGAAGAAGCACTCAAAGAATAGCTAGAAGAAAAGGATAGGAACATTGGAAATTTAGAAGCATAGATTGTCACATTAAGAAAGGATATTCAAAAGAAAAATATGAAGAATAGCTCAAAAGTTTTGGATGACATTATCAACAGTAAAAAATCTCATCTTGACAAGTACAGACTTGGATATAATCAAATAGAAAATGGATCAAGCTCCAAAACAACAGACCAAGAAACATATCCAAAAAGCTATGCAAAAACAATCAAAAGGGATAGGAAGATATACAAGGAAGATTACAAGGACACTCCTCCACCGAGAATATTCAGATTTCAAAATAAACAACAGACAGATAGGAATCAAGAAGAAGAAGGATTCATAAGAGAACCTCCTTTCAGAAGATATTCAACTCCTAGGTATCATACTATATTTTTTGGTTTATGTTATGCATGTAATAATTTTGGACAGAAAGTTGTGAATTGCAAAGCTAACAATAGGAACATAAACAACTTTGAAAGTCATACACAAAAGGGTTATCCAACAAGGCCTAGTGAAAAACAGAGAAGAAGTTACAATAGGTTTGAATCTTTGAGCACTGAAGTGGAATGTTAAAAATGTAACAACTTTGGACACATGGAAAAATATTGCAGAATGACAGACACTCCTAGAGAACCGCAACAGAATAACGACAGTCACAGAATGGAACCTCAGAAAAGGACATGGATAAGAAAGAAGAATCAATATAGAAATGGATAATGCACACTCGCTCTACAAGCTAAGAAAAATAAACATGGTTGGTATGTTGATAGTGGTTTTTCAAAACACATGACAGGTGATAGAGACAGGTTGTTGGAATATTGGTTGTTTTCATTGATGTCAACCCTAGTCACTGGTTTTGGACCGCAAGATTGATGAAGGTATTTGGACATGAAGGATAATGCACATGCATATACAACACACATGGATGGATAATATATATCATTTTGTTTCCAGTGGTATGTGTCATGTCATGTGGATCCTCATGGTTAAGGATAAATGAATTTTTTAAGATGACAAAGTGAATTAAAGAAGGAATTATAGGTCGGCCCTAAAGACAATTAAAGAAAAGAATTACAAAATAAGAAAGTGTTAGGTCGGCCCTAATGTTAAAATAAAGTGACTTAAATGGTATAAATACATATTATTATATATTCATTTTATATATAAGTCGAATTTCAAAGGAAATCATAAGTAAAGAAGGCCGGATTTCAAGGGAGGATGAAGTCTTTTGGTGATGTGTTCTAAGGTATGTTATTTACAGGTCATCTTACCATTTTTGATATAACTTTTTTTATAGAATGATTTAGATGGTGAAATTCATATGGTACTTAGAGGACATATCAAGGCAACTTTGGTAAAAAAATTATCTCTTTATGCACTAAAATTTTGGAGATACACTTTGTGGAAGATAGGGCTTTTGACTAGTCCTGAAGCTAGTCAATAAACAGGTATTTCGTGTAAAATAGTCATAAATTATTCATAGATAATCCAAATGAAGTGAGACCAATTTAATTGGAAAGAGAAAGGACTTTAGTTTCTTGTCTATGGTTTTTAGAATCTGATGTTAAATATTGACAGCGGGGCATTCTGTACAAGTTTTCTCTCCTGAATAAACCAGAATTGAATCAAGGTCTAACATTCTCTCTATAACTTCTTTTTGGGAAGGATTCAAGGAGTGAAAATTGGATAAGTTTTGTAGAATACATTGAGTAATATTTTCTACAGGATCAGAGTATTCCAAGAATTGAAGAATTGCAGAAGTTGAAGAAGTCTCAGGAAGCACTATCAGGTTCTATGTGATGGTTGTGATGATTTAATGTAAAGTTTTATTATTTCTCATATATTCTTGGGGGGAAGGAAGGGGAAAGGATGGAGAGGTCAACCCTCTCTTGATATTGTATGATTGCATCTTCCTCTTGGAGTTTTATCCCTCCCTTTATGTTTGGAAGTTGTAGGTACCTTTAGAAGTCATTACTTCCCTTGAACAATATCTATTGATTATTTCTCATATATTGTGCATGGTTTATTGTGGTGTATTGGTGTAACTGTTATACTATTGTTCATTGCTCATTGGATATAATTGCATGGTTTAAGTATAAGTTGAAAAAAAAAAAATTGTACTTGATACTGATTCACCCCCTCTTAGTATCAACAATTGGTATCAAAGCAAGTTGCCTTGAGAACAATTTAACCACTGGAAGGAAAATCTTGAGCAGAGATGGATGGCCATGACAACATTTCAAATGGGATTTAAATATTTGATGGAAGAAATTATGCATACTGGAGTGATAGAGTGAAAACTTACCTAACAGCGTTGGGAGTAGACATTTGGTACTCCGTTGTAAATGGATATGTAACCCCAAATAATGCTCCAACCGATCCAAATGAGAAGAAGCTTATGAGTTGTAATTCAAAATCTAGACATGTTATTCTAGGAGCATTGGAATCAACCATTTCTAGCAAAGTGATGGGTTGCAGCACTGCTAAAGAGATATGGGACAAACTGAAGAGTACCTAAGAAGGTGATCCAAAATTTAAGCAGGTCAAGCTTCAACGACATAGAGAATAATTTGAAAATTTTAAGATGAATGAAAATGAAGATATTGCAACCTATTTTCTTAAAGTTGATGAAGTTGTTAATTCTATCAGAGGATTAGGTGAAGAGCTCGATGAATCCTTGATTGTACAAAAAGTGTTGAGATCACTTCTCTTGAAGTATGATTCTAAGGTCTCTTCCATTGAAAAAACTAGGGACTTGACCAAAATGACAATGGATGAATTACATGGGTCTCTTATAGCATATGAAATGAGAACAAGTACAGAAAGTGACCAGCCAAACAATGAAGCAACCTTTAAATCCATAAAGAAGACAAAAAACAAGGATAATGACCTTGATGAAGAAATAGAAAAATTTGTAAGAAGCTTCCAGAAGGGAAGTGAAAGATACAAAGGTAAGTCTCCTCTCAAATTATTTAACTATGGTAGAATAGGACATATTGTTGAAAACTGTTGGTATAAAAAGAGAAGTCTCAACAATTAAAAGAGATTCTACTCCAAGGATGATGACATATCCTCAGATGAGAGTGATGAAGAAGATAATGATGGAGGAGAATTCATGTTCATAACCCAAGAAACCTAGGATGATGATCAAAAGAATTCTAAATAAGAAGCAATCATTTCTGAAGAAGATTCATATGAAAAAACCAACCTTGGAGTATGTTGAAACTGAAAACAGAAAGCTTAGAAACACAAAAATAATACTAAGAGGTGAATTGAGTAGTTGTGAAGAAGAGAACTACAAGCTTGAAAAGACAATTGATAACCTAAAGGAACAATTGGAGGATTATGAGAAATTGAAAGAAGAATTGGATCACACAAAAGGGGAGCTACTATTGACAATAGAAAAGTTGAAGAAGTTCGAAAAAAACACTGAAAAAATAGATGAAATCCTTAGCAGTCAAAGATCTCCAAACGAAAAGATAAGACTAGGATACAATGACGGTTTGAAGACAACAAAACAAGAGAAGGAAGATGAAAATGATGAAACCAACACTCCAGAACAAGTTGAACAAAAAGAAAGAAGACTAGAATTTAAAACGAATGAGACATCAAGAAGATCCTCTCCCATCATGTATGAAAGAAATCATTATGAAGGAAACTACAGAAGAATAGATCGTGAACCCAGATGGACCACACCACAAAGAAGATCACTTACTCCCAGGTATCAAAATTTCTTTCTTGGACATTGTTATACTTGTGGAAATTTTGGACACAAGGCAATCAATTGTAGAATCAATGAAAGGCATAATTATGCAAGCTACATGAATGGTGAAAATAGTAGATATGGAAATGTTCGTAGACCTATCAAAAAAAATTATAATCCATTTTACCCATTAATGGATCAAAATATTGTATTTTACAAGTGCAATAGTCTTGGTCACAAAGCACGAGATTGCAGAGAGATGAAGGAAGATAATCATATGCCAAATGTCTGTATACCAACTACAACATGGAAAAGGAAAGAAATTCCACAAAATGAAAACTATCAAATAACATTGGTCGCTAAAGAATGCAAAGAAGAATATGAATGGTTCATAGACAGTGGGTTTTCATCTCATATGACCAGAGATCAAATAAAATTTGTTAGCTTGAAGAAAAAGGGTGGAAATGTTGCATTTGGAGATGACTCATCTACCAAAATACTTGGAAAAGGATCTGTAAAACTTGGAAGTGAAAATGTAAAATCAAGAAAAGTCCTATTGGTTGAACATCTGAAGCATAATATCCTCAGTGTCAACAAAATATGTGATCAAGGATACACTCTTACGTTTGACTCCCGAAAATGTTAAATCAGAGAAAATAACTCAGGAAGATTGGTTGCAACTACAACAAGAAGACCGAACAACATATACATCCTATACATGAAGAAGAGAGAGAAGAAAGAAGCCACGCAAAATGATTCCAAGGAAGAAAAAGTCGCAAAGACCAAAAATAAGGATGAAGTATTATTGAGTGCCACGTGTTCAGGGGGAGCAACCCCAAAGAAGAGAGTTACCTTTTTCCATTAAAACTCAGGGGGAGAAGCCCTACCATTTTCCATTGATGTAAAAGGGGGAGAGAAATTGGGATCATGATGATAGGGGGAGCATGATTGTTGCCATCAATGACAAAAGGTGAGACTGTTGGAAGATTGGTTGTTTTCATTGATGTCAACCCTAGTCATTGGTTTTGGACCGCAAGATTTATGAAGGTATTTGGACATGAAGGACAATGCACATGTGGATACATCACCCATGGATGGATAGTATACATCATTTTGTTTCCAATGGTACGTGGCACGTCATGTGGATCTTCATGATTGAGGAGAAATTAATTTTTGAATATGACAAAGTGAATTGAAGAAGGAAATACATGTCATCCCTGAAGATAATTAAAGAAAAGATTTACAAAATAAGAAAGTGTTAGGTCGGCCCTAATGTTAAACGAAAGTGACATAAATGGTATAAATACATATAATTATACATTCATTTTATATATAATTCGAATTTAAGAGGAAATCATAAGTAAAGAAAGTCAGATCTCAAGGGAGGATGAAGTCTTTTGGTGATGTGTTCTAAGGCATGTTATTGATCCAGATTTTATGAGTAGAATTGAAATGAATAAAGATTATTAACAAGTGCTTAACACAAAATAACAGAGATATAGTAAAACTGGTTTTTCTATTAAATAACGAAATAAGTTGAAACTGTAAAATAAAGCGGAAACAAGCTTGCTGGAATGGTGGCGGCTTATCTCTGAGAAGAGATGTGATGGCAGCGCGCATTCACAAGAAGAAAGTTACAATGAGGCTCTAAAGGAATTTTTACAATAAGCAAGAATTCCAAAAACCCTAGACATCCAAAAACCTAACCCTAGGATATGAAGCGCCAAAAGTCATGTGGGTCCCATTTGGGTAAGCTAGTACATCAACTTCTCGGGGTCGTAACTTTTGCATACAATCTCCGTTTTAGGCGTGTGATAGCCTGTTGGAAAGGTATCATAGAGGAGATTAATTTTTGGGACTCAATCATGCCTTTGGATATCTTTGAGGAGATCGATACTGAAAAAACTTCATTTAGGCCTTCAAAATGGCCCCAGATGTAAAAACTGCTAAAAATAGTAAATTGCCAAAAATGTCAGAAAGTTGTTTTGAGCCAGTTGGAAAAGGTGGGTGGCCACCAATATCCATCTATATCAATCCTCCCTCCTTAGTAAGAAATGGTATCCATTGCGTTGAGGTCCCCCATTAGATGAGGAAATTTCTGCTGAATTTGGCCCCAGGTGAGCCAATTGCCTTGGTGCAGGAGCTTCCCTGCTTTGACGACTCGATAAAGCTAAATCCTTTGTTTTCGAGTGCCCTTGATCTGTGTGTCCACAATCTGATCATTGGATGCCCGTTGTATGCAATCGGGGTTGAGCTCTGTTGGTGTCAGTTGTTCTGCTACTTCTGAGGTGTCCAATAATGGTGGGAAATAAGGGCGACGGAGATCCACATTGAACACTGGGTGCAGGCTAAGGAAAGGGGGAATGTTGAGCTCAAAATCATTATCCCCCATGGCCTTGGTGATAGTGTACGGTCCATAGCGGAGTGGGCGAAGCTTCCGATGGGGTCCTGTAATGTTGGAGATATGGCTATAACAGAAGACAAATGTTGTGGTTAAGGTTGTCATTGATGGAAATCGGTTATGGAGCAGTCAAGGATTTCAACACGCACAAGAAATGCTATGGTTAAGGTTGTCATTGATGGCAATCGATTGTGTATGGAGAACAGATGCAGGAACACAGAAGCTGAAACACAGACGCTGCAACACGAATGCTGGAACATGACTGCTGGAACACGACTGCTGGAACACGACTGCTGGAACACGAATGCTGGAACACG
>ML784389.1:1152962-1195273 GCA_009831015.1 Picea engelmannii
CCATGTGCGAGGGTTCTTTGAATTATACATGCGAAGGATATGCACAATCATTCGATTTACAACCTCAGTTTGGCCATCTGTCTGGGGGTGGAAGGCCGTGGATTTGGTGAGCTTGGTTTCTAGCAGTCACCAGAGGCTCAACCAGAATGTGATGAGAAATCGACTATCCCGATCTGATACAATGGTTTGTGGGATTCAAAAATGTACCCAAACTCGTTCAAAGAAGAGCTTGGCAGTGGCCTCTGCTGTGATGCTCTTCTTCCAGGCAACCAGAATCATCATTGTTCGCACCCAATTCGTCACCTGGTGAGAAAATTGAGGGTGCTTACATGCCCTATTGGGTCTTGTAGAGCATGACAACTGTGGAAGGAAAGGTTAGAGGAAACAAAACAAACTACAAGCAATAATTAAATAAAAACAAACTACAACTGTTAGCATATGGATAAAGAAACAATAAACACAAAAAAACACTGATATCACCAATGGTTTTGAGCTGGTCTATTGATGAAATCAAAGCACGATGAAGGAAGAGAACAATGGTTCCTTATTCCCCCAAAGGAAGGCTCTTGAGGTCCTCACAAACTTTCTCTCCTTACAATGCGAAGAAATGGGAATGATAGTGAAAGAAATCCCAGCACATCCACTCAATGGAGAGGTGAATGGCCCTATGAGATGTTGCCAATGTGTTGTCGTCAAAGAATGAGTCCTTGACAATCTTAGCAGCATAACAATACCTAGAATTCCTTGCGAAAACAATGTTCCTTCATGGATTTTTATAGCAGATCACTGGGTGATTATGTAACCTCTTCAAAGTGTGAAAAGGGGCTCTTTAGGGCTTCATTAGGTCATTAACCCGCCTACCCTGCGGATTCAACTTGGATTTGGGAGTCAAATCAGATTGGGAGCTGGTCCGTAAGTGGTGAGAGACCAGCCAATTCAATAAATGCGTCGTTTTAGCAGGTGTGCGGGTTTTTGTGTTGACATTCGTGCGTCGTGCGCGCATGCGCGTAGAGTACGTTCGTGTCCTATGCATGTGCGCGCGCACCAAACTACTGTGAAGAGCCCTTCAATTTTTGGTTACTTTGTATAGTTTTTGACCCTTCTAGAATGCTGTGAAATTAATTCAGTGCCATGAATGACTTCATTGCTGTTTTGACGATGCGGAGTTCTTGTCGCCATGTGCGGACAAAATTTCGGTGATAACAGATGCCCCCTGATGGATGAGGTTAGGAGCATACGTATAGCCGAAATCCATCAATGTTTCTTCTACTAAGAATGTTGTTGTAAGGGAGAGCAATAGTGGGACTGTTCGGAGCGATCCGTTGGAGGAAAAAGGAACCGATAGGACCCAACTTTCTGAGAGTTGTGCATAAAAATATACAACTGTGTACAAACGAGGTGGGCATGCCCCATGATCGTGTTATGTAACTCTGAAAAAAGATGACGGAAGTGTTGGTGTAGACAACTGCAGCGCCCTCGGGGGCGGTAATGATAAAGGCAGAAGATAATTCTGCAAAGGAACATACTCTGAATAATAGGCAATGATCACGGCAATAAGCAGCGACGATGATGTGGGCATTGATGGCCCTACCAAGTTCATAGGTCTTCGGCAAATGACAAAAATAACTGCAATAGTCGCAAAGTAAGACCCACCATAATATGAGAGAGTGTTGGCGTCGAATGTTATGGGGGCCAACGACAGCAGGGAGAAATGGTGTTTCACCCTGTGCCGTCCGAGATCTCTCATTAAAATAGAGAATGAGAATCAAGATACTGTCACCCTTCTGGAAAAGTGTGTTGATGTCGACAAAAAGGGGGACGCGACTCCCAGAAGCAAAGGGCTCTGTGGAATCTACTGAGGTGAGGAAGTGGCAGAGGTACATGGACGAATTCAAGAAGTGGGAAGACTCAAGACTGCCCTTGGCTGGAGGATGTATGAGAGAAACAGTGGCCGCAACCGTGTAACAAGGTCAAGTGTCAGGGGGACGACAAGACCGGTGATAAGTTTTGCTAGAGGCGGGACAAGGTGAACAAATTTAGAGGGTAGAGGTAACTGACCTGTGGAGTACTCTGAAGATATGGACGATGCCGACAAGGGTAGATGATAAGTAATGCTGCAACCAAGGGTGACATGGGTTGCATATGGCCAAAAGAAAGCAAGTCACCAATGGTGACGACAAAAAATGTAATGACTGGAAATAAAGGCGTTTGTACAATAAATAATAAATAATTTTTGGGGATAAATGTACAAATACAGAAACGGGTGCCCCAGTGTGAAATGCATGCCCCAGGGAGCGCAGAATTGTCTTGGGAAACTGATGAAGGGCGGGGGCCCCATTGGTGAGTTTTTGTATGAGGTAGGTGAAATGAGGGTAGGTTCGCAGATGTGCAAACTGATTGTGGATGAAATGAAGGGCTCATGATCCTGTGGAAGTGCAAGTAAAAAATAGAACCATAAAGAGATAATCTGGGAGTCCATGTGGGAAAGCTAGAAAAATGAAGAGAAAGAGTATGTGCTAGATTCACGACATGATGAAAGACTATCGGGACTCCCATCCCTAAAGGGTAATGAAAAACAGCATGAGTGTCGAAAGTGCAAAAAGGTGCTATGAATGGGAAAACTCATGTGGGTGAGAATGCTACCGGGTTACAGTACCGAAGATGCAAATGGAGGTGTGGGTACTATAGAGCTGGGAATTAGGATCCTAAAGGCCAATATCAGAGGGTGTGACTGGAAATGTAAATGCAATACAGTGGGATAGACTACATGCCAGTGATGAATATATACCTGAAGGGATGATGTCGACGATCGATGAGCAAGTACCTGCGCACATAACAACCAAATACCCAAAGTGAACAATATCTGAAGAGAATCAAAGACATGAGCTTGTATTTGACAAATGTGACTATGCGCGTGCGTACCTGACCATGATATAAAAAAAGGGGCACCCCGGGGGCCTAGGACAAAAAGTGACCCAAGGACAACCATGATGTAGGCGGCGGGATGCTAATCTCGTGGTTGAAGACGGTTTGAAAAATGGAGACCTTGGGCTCCCGGAATATTGAGTGGAAGTTTAGCAAAAGGCCTATATATAGCTGTAGGGCCCACATTGCCACCTCATTTGTACCTACTGCTACATTGACTGGACGAGAAGATTCAGAGGAGATTGGGTGATTCAGGGAGCACGAGGTATCTGATCGACGGTGTGCGAGTTTCAGGTTAGTGGTCTGATCGTCCTGCATAGAAATAGATTTCTAATTTTTGGGCAAGGTAGGTACGGGGGTCATACAAGAGGTTTTTAGGGGTTTTTTGGTAGGTTGTCGGCCCACATGCGTGGGTGATTCAGTGGAAGGCACGCATACGTGCGCACTTGTCCATTGAATAATCATGCATTGGTGTGCATGAGGGGGAATTTAAGGCGTGCACTAGGGGCACGCCTGTGAGGTGGACAGGCGCGCACTAGTGCGTGCTTATGCGGTGAACAGGCGCGCATCAGAGCGCGCCTGTGGGTTTGACAGGTGCACCCTAGCGTGTGCCTGTATGGTGAACAGGCGCGCTCACGAGCACGCCTATGGGAGAAACAGGCGCGCATACGTGCGCGCCTGTATAATGAATAGGTGTGCATGTGTGCGCGCCTGTGGGTGGTAAAACCGCGCCTAAGAGGCAAGGTTGAAGGGTAAAAAGCGAGTCTTTTTCATGCATTGGATGGTTGCATAAGCTTATATAGGACTCTGTGTTGTGTGCAGGTGGCTAGCAGTGATTATGGATGTCCGGTGGCATGAGCGAGACTGGTCACAGTTGCGAGATGTTGTGGCCAATGCAGGGCCTGCGGTTCGAGCGGCTTTAGCAACCAGTGGGTTGCTAAAGTTCTTTGAGTGCCCGTTGATATGGGCACAAGAGTACCTATTGCAGTTCTTGCTCCAGATGTGGAGTCCAGACCTGCACTGCTTCCTCGTGCGAGGAGAGCAGATCCCCTTCACTGCGGTGGAGGATATTTATTTTTTGACTGGGCTCCCCTTTCGGGGAACACCACTGTTGGCAGAGCCTGTGCTGCCAAGGGACATGCACTTGCGGGAGATCGTCGAGCGATATTGCTCAGGTGAGAAATACATGTCTGGGACTGTAGTGAGTATTAGTGGTCTGGATTCTCGGTTGCATCGGATTACCGCCACCATGGCGGGGTATAGTGCGACGAGCAGCTGTGCTCGCCGCGATGACTAGTGGATGCCTACCGCAGGGGCAGGAGGGTCCTGCAGGTGTTCCACCACCACCGCCTGGGGTAGGTGGGAGTGGGCCACCACCTCCTGCTGAGGGAGGAGCAGCTGGGGGTGCGATAGAGGCACCCTGATGGATGTATATTGTATACTTTTTGATTGTATATAGGTTGGTGAGCCAATTTTGTACCGAGGTGTGGCACTAGCCTGTGGGCATATGTATTTTTTGTATGTAAACATTCAGATGGCCTGATAGGCCTCGATATATATATATGAGTATACATCTTTTTTGAGATCTTGGTGTTGTTTACATATGTTTTTTGTTGATAATGATGATGATGTTTATCTTATCTATATGCTGTGACAGGATGTATGAGATTTTTTTATGTATGTGTAGCTTGATGTGATATATGCCAATCTAACACCATGTTACATATTTCATCTGTTGTTTGATTCAATTATCTTGGAATATGTGTAAATGTAATGGAATCAAAATGTCGAGATAATAATCTAACCTGCAGGTATTTGCGAAAGAGGCACGGATCGCGTACACGGTAAACATTGTTGAGCTAGAGAACGACTAGTTGAGAGTCGAGGAAGACGCTAAGGTGGCGAATATGATGATGATGGGCGTCGATCATGAGGCCAATGACCGCAGTGTATTCAGCTTGGTTGTTGGTTGCTGGTCCCAAACAGATGCCACTGGAATGTAGCATTTCATGTGAGGGGGTATATAAAGCCCAAGCCGCCGAAGTGAGATTTTGTGTCCAACGGCTGGCGCCGTCGGCGTAACCAATGTGGTAGGTTGGTGAAGGAAGCACCTGTCAATAGCACAAAGGATATTTTAGACGAGAGGGGTGAGAGAAAAAAGATTAAAAACACTAGAAAAAAGAAAATGACCTAAAGTAGTGTGACTAATTTTAAGCATAAAACTTCTTGAGGTATAACCCATTGACGGGTTCCTTGAGTGAGAGGCCTTCAGAGGAGGCCAGGATGTATGCACCTTTTGTGAGGCAATGTTGGATGATGTAAGGGCCATGCCAGAGTGATTCGAATTTTCCATGGCCAAAGGTATCATGGGCGATATCATAGGCCAAGACGAGGTCCCCTTCTCGGAATGAATGAAGGTTGACATGGCGATCAAAGGTAGCTTTGGATCATTTTTTAGCTGCCTTGTTGTTCTGTAATGAAGATCAACGATCTTCATCCAGTGACTCCAAGTTCAGCAAGCGCTACTCCATTGGAGCAGTGTCAGGTAATAGCTCAATTGCGGTGCGTAAGGTAGGTATTTCGCACTCAATGGGAAGAGTTGCCTCAACCCCATGGACTAAATGGAATGGCGTGAAACCTGTGGCGGTCTTTACTGTCGTTCGATAAGCCCATAGCACAGAAAATAACATGTGATGCCAATTGGTTTTATGTTTATTGACCGTGCACTGTAACATGGTCTTGAGGACTTTGTTTACTGCCTCGACCTGTCCGTTTGACTGAGGGTAATATGGTGAGGCAAACTCATGAGAGAAGCCTAATCGAGATGAGAGTTCGAAGAAGATCTCATTCTCGAATTGTTTTCCATGGTTGGAAATGAGCTGGAGTGGTATGCCAAAATGGGATATGACGTGATTAAAGAAAAAATGTGTTGCAGTGTCAGCGGTGTTGTTGAAAGTGGGCATAGCTTCAGCCCATTTGGTGAAGTAATCAACGGCGACAACAATGTATTTGTGACCATTGTTGGAGGGGGGATTACAAGTCATAAAGTCAATGCCCCATTTACAAAAAGGGCCCGCAGTAATGACATGGTGAAGAAGAGCGGGGGGAGCTCGGGCTTTGTTGGCGTAGAGCTGACATTGCTCACAGTGTTTCATGGCATGGATGCAATCATGAAACAAGGTGGGCCAAAAGTAACCGGCTCGGATAATCTTCTGAGCCGTGGATATACCCGAAATATGGCCCCCACAGGCACTGCTGTGGCAGTCATTTAAGACTCTATCGGCCTCATCAATAGTCAGGCAACGACGAAGAATAGTGTCAACGCCCCGCCGATATAGGATGTCTCCGATGAGGAGATAGCGGGGGGCCTGATGGTGAATACGCTGAAGATCATCTCGTGAAAGGTGCTGACCAAACTTCTGAGTTCGTAGGTAGATAAGGAGGTCGCCATACCAAGGATCATCTGAGGCGATGTAAAAGAGATGTTCGTCAGGGAAGTCGGTGTTGACGGGGGCACTGGTGATGTCAGAGGGAAGGGCTGTGACAAGTTCTACGAGAATGAGGGCCTTCTTACTCTTAGGTGTTGAGAACTCAAGATCATATTCCTGTAGGATAACGATCCATTGAGAGAATTTTCCATTAACTTGTCGATGACTGAGCAAGTATTGCATAGGGTTGGAGTCTGCGATGACCTTGGTGGTCCGAAGCAGAATGTAATGGCGCAGTTTCTGGACTGCGAGGACGACTACAAGAGCAAGTTTCTCTTCATGTTTGTACTTCAAGGGTGGTCCTGAAAGGTTCTTACTAACGTAGTAAATTACGTGTTCATGATTGTCATCTCCGAGTTGGACGAGGACGTCGGCTACTGATACAGCTGATGCTGATACGTAGAGGGTGTAATTGCGATTGTAGTCTGATGCACTAATTAAAGGTGCATTTGAAAGTGCTGCTTTGAGATCGTCAAACGACTGTTGGGCATAATCATCCCAATGAAAGGGGATGTTGTGACGTAGTAAGAAAAGGAAACCATGCGCGCATATGGCGTAATCAAGAACAAAGAGTCTGAGGAAGTTAGCTTTGCCTTGTAGACTCTGCAGTTGTCGTAAATTCCGAGGAGGTGGAATTTCGGTGATGGATTTGACTTTGAGGGGGTCCACGGCAATACCGTTTTGGGAAACAATAAAACCAAGGAGGCACCCAGCGGTGACACAGAACACACACTTGAGAGGATTCAAGAGGATATTATACTGACGACACCGTTGAAAAATGATTCGTAAATCATCAAGATGTTGGGTGCGTTTCTTGGAGCGAGCTGTGAGGTCGTCCAAGTAGGAGAGGATAATTTCTGCCAGATCATGAAATATGTATGTCATCGCCCGTTGGAAGGTTGCGCCGATGTTTTTTAAGCCGAAAGGAATGACACGATATGTGAAATTACCCCACGGGGTAATGAATGCAGTTTTATATTGATCGGCTGGGTGGATTTCAATTTGGTTATAGCCAGAGAATCCGTCCATAAAGGAGAGAGCCTCGTGGCCAGCGCAGTCGTCGATAATCTGATCGATGACAGGCGTTTGGAAGTTGTCTTTTGGACATGTGTTATTGAGATCGCGAAAGTCTGTGCAAACGCGGATAGTGCCCTGTTTTTTGTCGACGGGTACAGGGTTGGAAACCGATAAAGTGTAAGCGATGGGATAAATAAACACAACCGTACATAATTTGTCAATTTTGGCTTTGATAGCCACGGCCTTGGAAGGGTGTAGCGGTCATTGTTTCTGATGAACTGGTGTGATGTTAGGCCAGGTGTCGATGCAATGCTCGATAATAGATGGGTCAAGACCTGGCATCTCTGTGTATGACCAGGCGAAAATATCCCTGTATTCCTGGAAGAGGGCTTTATATGCGGCAATTTCCTGAGGAGTGCAAGAAGCTCCAATGATGATTTCTTCGATGACGCCATTTTTAATGGAAATGTCGATTTTGATGGTGGGGGAAATGTTAGCCATGTCGCCTTCTTCGAACGCATCAGGGGCAGGAATAGGTTTTTTGAACCAATCAATAGGCCCGGATGGGATAAAATATTTGGTTTCGACTGCGTAAATGGGATTTTGGTTAGGAGGCATGAGGGATTCCTATGGTGAGCAGAGTGCGCGATGATGTAGTGCATCCCAGGGAGAGTTGGGGCGGTTGAGCTCTTCGAGTATTTCCTCGTCGCATAGGAAATGGCGGGAATACAAGGGGTCATGAGGAGTGATCTCGGTGCTAGTGTGATTGTTCCCTGCGGGAAAAACAAGGGGAGTAGTGTAGGCAGAGGGTGAGGGTTCACTCGACATAAACCATATATTGAAGTACTGAGGGGTACCCGTGGTGGTTGGGTGGAGGGTCTTCGTATGAACAAGAGAATTGGGGGGGTTGCGGGGTAGATCTTCAGTGACGTCATGTAAGAACCATGGAGGTGATGGGAGTGCCTCGGGCTCTGGAGAGATGACATGACGATCCTCGAGTGGTGAAGTAACGTCAATTATCGCCTCTGTGGGTTGGTGACACAGGGCCACTTGACGTTGCCTGTAGGCAAGGATCATAGGAAACTAGTATGTAAAGTGAGTTAATGAATCGCAGAGAGAGCAAGGGCATCTCATACGTTCATTGACTGTAGTGGTGACATAGCGAATGTCATTGATGTTTGAAGAGGACGTGGTCGGGCATGGGTTGTTCTGGAAGTTCTAGCGTACAGCTGCTAATGTTTGCCGAAAGCGTAGTAGTGCTGGGAAATGATGGGTGTAATGGCCATATTCTGAGCATATAGCACACGCAAATTTTGTCCTCAACCCTTTACTACTAGAAGGCATGGTGGGAGTAGTGGGACTAGCAGTAGTGGCGGGTGTTGTGGGAGTGGGATTGGGGGGAATTAAATTCCGTAATTCAGGTAGTGATGGGAAATTGTTGGTTTGGTGGCCCTCTTTATCACATAGTGCGCAAGGTGGTGGGATGTATGGGGGAAGGGGAGCGGTGGGATCCTTCTTCTTCCTCCTGCCCCCAACTGTAGCAGGGGGGTAGGGAGTATGGGGGTAGTGGGGGTGGTGGGGGTGAGGACAGGAATCGTCATGGGGAAGCCTTCCTGTGGGCTAGGGACCATCTCAGGTGGATGTAAATACCACACTGGGATTGCTAACACCATATTGGGTAGTGTGAGAGTTGCGGCTACTTGGAAAGCTTCTACACTGGGTGGTGGGTAAAAGAAGGGAATTTGAGTGAGGGGTCAGGGAACTGTCTCCCAAATGGGACTAGGTCCCTGAGGAGGTGTGGATTCATGGACTGTGGAGGTCGATGAGTGCGCAGGAGGCTTCGCTTGGAGTGGTTCTGCGAATATTGAGATGTCAGGAATGATTGAAGCCTCCTGAGGAGGATGAGCATCCTCCGTGTGAGTTTTGTTAGATGTGATGATGCATACTTGATTAGGGGGAAGGAGTGGAGGTTCTCCATGGTATGTCCCTAATAAGGATGGATCTTTGAAAATTCTAGGACCCATCTCTACGAGTGGGTATGTGTCGTGGTTGGTGTGGATAAGAGGAAGAATGTTATCGAGATTGGCAGATGGGTTTGGCTCATAATGTGAGACTTGGTCGATGGTCACAATCTTTCCATTGTGGGGGAACATGATTGTTCGAAAGATGGAAGATGCCACTGCCTTCATAGCATACATGTAGCTACGTCCGAACAAGATATTTTAATCGAGTGGGGCGTCGATAACTTCGATATCAATGAGAATGGTTTTGCCTCCGAGTTCAATGGGGACATTTTGGAAGAGCCCTTCAGGAGATGATGGTCGTCCATCATAAGCTCGTAATGTGATGGCGGAGGGTATGAGTTCCGAGGAACCAAGTTTCTTCCATACTGTTTTGGACATGATGCAAGTAGATGCACCCTCGTCGATGATACACCGATGGACGGTGATGTTCCGTATTTTTATTGGTATTTGAATAGCGACCAAGGCGGGAAGGCGGGGTTCGCAGCTATCAAGGTCAAAGGTGATGAGTCGAGTATCAGCTGGGTCTACTACCCCTAAGGCGGAAAGTAGAGATTTCCGTTGTGTAGGACAGGTCTGGAGGACTTCCAAGACTGACATGGCAGCCGGGATTGTGCTAAGTCATCTACCAAGATATAATTATCATCTTCCCTAGCCTGTGGGTTGTGGACATTCCGGCGCAAGGGGATGCAAGGGATGCGTAATGGTGGTTCGGCGGAAGGGCGAGGGATCACCAACGGGGGTCCCGTCGGTGTAGGGTTTGTCTCTGGAGAGATAGGAGTAGACTCAGCTAGATACTGACTATTCCGCGTTTGCAGAAGGATTTCTTCCTCACTGGTGAGGAGAATGGTACGCTCTGCTGGATTGTTGGGGTTGTGGTATTGTCCCACCTAAGGTGGGGGATGCTGTGCATCCTGTTGGGTGTTTATCATGCCTTGATGTGGGATAGGATTTTGCAGTATGACGGGAGGGGGTTGTTGCACATACTGTTGTGGTGCCTACTGAGGGGCAGTTTGTGCAGGGGTAGGGGGAAGACTACCTGAGTCTTTCAACATTTAAAATCAGTGATCTGGGGGAAATGGTGAGTGTAATGTCCGAACTTGCCACAAAGGGCACAAGGGTGGATGGTTTTAACATTATTTCTCCCTTGGCATTTGTTGTTATTACCCCCTTGGGGGTTTTGGTTCCCTTGGTTTTGGTTGCCCCCAGGGGGTTGGTGCTATGGGGGTTGATTCCCACCTTGGCCAGGGTTGTTGTTATTCCTATTCTTTCCTTTCTTCCTGGTATTGTTCGATGGATGAGTTGGGTTGGCTGTATTCATGTGTTCAAAATTCTGGTATTGTTGAGCCGCAGAAGGTTGAACAAAATTTACCCCCGCATGTGGATGTGGGGGAGCCATGGGTTGTGGAGCACCAGGAAAGGGGAAGTATGGATTTTGCGGTGGTACCAATCCATAAGGCACATAGGAAGGTGTAGTGCTTTCACTAGTACTATAAGCTGATGTTGAGGGAGTGCCACTGCTTGTGGGAATAGGTGGATGTATCGGAGGTGCCGGTGGAGTTCTACTGATGGGTGGAGGTATAACAACAAAATATGGCTGTTGATAAGGGGGTGGGGGGTAGTAAGGAGTGCCCCCATATACTGGCGGGTATTGAGGTGTGCCATACATCGATGGTGGTTGGGTTTGTGGACCATGGTGTGTGGTGGCACCTATTAGTCCGTCTGCTGAATGAGACATCCCAGGTTTGTCTTGGCCAAATGGCACAGGTTTGGGAAGATCAGGAAGTACTGTGTATAAGTATCCCGACTGTGTGTAAATGAGGTCATATTGTTGGGCCTTACTGATGGCTTCCTCTTCAGATTGAGGGAAGGTGGAAGCAGCATCCTTACCAAGTAGAGAGACAAGTGATCTAAGAAACCAGTCAAGGCACTGTTGTTTGGTGGTTTCTGCTTTACACAAACTACGTCGCCTACGCCACTCATGAATGTGGTCATTGATGTGGGTGGCTGAGGTCTGTTTGAAGTTAGAAAGTAGTTCTAGACCATTGTCATGGTGGATGGGTAATTGGAAAAAGGTTAAGAAGGATTTGGCCAAGGACTCAAAGGTCGTATGGGACCCTGATTTTTCTTCGACATACCATTTGGCTGATGGGCCCGTAAGTGTGCGTTGAAATAATCACAGCCTGACGGAGTCATCCATAATGCTATTGGATGAGCACCATAGATGAAAGGTCATGACATGGTTGGCGGGGTCATCCCCTGCCTTTCCTTCAAACTTCGGTATGTCTGAAGGAAGTTTGGTGAGCATTGCAAGCCATGTGGCGTCATGTAATATAGGATCATTCGTGAGCTTGGTGAGATCCGGTATGTTGAGAGAGGCCAAGTATGGCATCTGTAGTGGTGGGGAGGGTTAGCTCCAGCCATGTTGTGTTGTGAACCTGACCCTTGATGGGGACTAGGTGGGTTGGTACTCCCTCCTTGAGAGGAAGTGGATCCCCCGCTTCCGTGTAAAGGAGAGCGAGTGAATGGATGTCCTTGGGAAGTTGACCCAAGTAATGTAGAACCAAGAAAAGTTGATCCCAAGATGGTAGCACTCGCAGGAGTGTTTGAAGGAGGTACCGATGAGCAGGTACGACCAGATACTCCCCCTAAGATAGGAGGAAGGTTGAGCAAACGTCATGAACGACGGGGGTTCTGTGGTTCCCCTATGATGTCAGACTAGTTGTGTGAATGTGTGCAACAAGTGGTGAGAGAAATATAGAAACCAAAAGACTTTGTGTTGAATGTTTACACAATATATATATCCAAATCAAACTGTAATCAGATGTGCATCATACATAAACTGAGAAAGAAGCATATATATGGGTAAGTGGGTTTTGTCCGTGTGGGGGAATCAAAAGAAAGAAAATGCTCATGTTCTAGAAGACGTAACGTCCTTCCTCTCAAATAGCACTGGGCCTTCCAATAGTACTCAACAGTGGGGTCTGAAGCCATCGGAAGAGATACTAGTGAAGGATGAAACAATTGGTTATAATGAGGGGTAGAGGGGTCATATATCGAAAGAGCTGGCGATACTTCCCAATAGCCACACAAAATCCAATCAAGGTGCGATTGCAGCCCACAATCGCCACCTGGGTAGATGTCCTAAAGTTGGTCACTAGGTACCTCGGTCCAAGTGCGGCATTTAGATTTTCGGCCTAAGAAATGGGTCACGGGCTGGATCCCGTCCAAGAGGTGGGTGCCTCAAGGGGGGACGCACAGAACAACTGGACCTCAGCCTTTGACCCTTCATGGGTATCTCCCTGCCTTATGGTGATTGGAACACTGGACTTGGAGGATTTGAAGTTCCCTATTTGTCAATTTCTATGTTTGAGAATGTGAGAACCAGATAACGGGGAGTTTTTTGGATGCCTATCCTCGAAATCCTACCTAGACTAAAAACTTCTTTTGGCACCTCTTGTGGAGGAAAACTTAGTGAGTTTTTTAGAAAGTTTTTAGATGAAGTTGTTTTGTGAGGCTGGGGGTGAAAACCACCCTCGTTTGATTAACAGTGGGAGTGGATAGTCCTGTCAAGAAAGGATGGGGTGTTTTCGGAATCCCTTTGGAGGAAACCTACTTAGACCTCCACGTTTCGAGAAGAGGCTATGTGAGTGAAGAAGTGACTTTTGTGTGTGACTGAAAGTGTACCAAGTTTTAGTTATTTAGATGTCACCTTGCTGCATGTGGACTTCGCTTGGTCCTTACAAGAGTGTGATTACCTATTTATCTAGATGTCATTGGTACAACCTTGAGGAATTTTAAAATCCCTAGGAAACTAGCATGTGGACATGTGGTCCATTACTATCCTTTAACTCCCTATGTGTGAGTTAATCTAGAAAAAGCATGAAACTATCCTAGATTTGAACATGTGGGCATGTGTGGGCCCATTACAAACTTTTAAACTCTCCTATTTTTTTTTTATCTAAGAAAGCAGAAATTCAAACACTATCCTAGCTTTGTTGACATGTGGGCATGTATGGGCCCATTACAAGAATGTGTTTTAAAATGAAGCTAAGAGGGGTCCCAAAAGGGCCGTTGTCCTCTCAAAAAGTTTTGAAATTTTGTTAAGGGAGGTGAGATTGTTTTCACAATCTCTTTCTGATTCTCAAGATCGCTTGTTTGCGCAAGAGAAGAGCATACTCAAGGATTGCTACTCCAAATTCGAGTCTCGAATGTGATTTAGATGTGATTAAAATTGATGTGTTCCTTAGATTATAAATCAAAGCAAGCCATCCATGTGGGAAAAAGCAAATAAGGGAAAATGATTTTTATCCACCTAAGTGCTTATGTTTGTTTGAATATCCCCTTTATAAGTTGAGGGGTCTAAGTGGTGCAGTATTTAGAGCATGCATAACATCATTATTGAGAAGGAAAATGACTTTTCCCCATATCCAAAAAACCTTACAATGTGAAATTTAGTTTAGATGTGCAGCCTCCAGTGTAGACAGAGGCGCATATGGCGCCTGCACGCTGAAACTGTTGAGAACTAAAGCACATGTGCGCAGAAGTAGAACGTTGTGCAGGAGCATGCGCGCAAGATGCATGTCTGTGGGGTTTAATACCCACGCGCTTGCGACAAGTGACAGAGAAAGAAAATCCGGATGGATTTTTCTCAATTCTCCTGTGAATTGACTGGTTAGCAGGTTGGCGGAGGCCGGTTTGTGTCTCTGCAAGTTAATAAAACGAAAAGGAAAGCAAAATAAACCCAAATGAGGGAGGAATTGATACCTACTCCCCAGTGGAGTCGCCAATCTATTCGCACCCAATTCATCACCTGGTGAGCAAATCAAGGGTTCTTACATGCCCTGTTGGGTCTTGCAGATCATGACAGCTGTGGAAGGAAAGGTTAGAGGAAACAAAACAAACTACAAGCAATAATTAAATAAAAACAAACTACAACTGTTAGCATATGGATAAAGAAACAATAAACACAAAAAAAACACCGATATCACTAATGGTTTTGAGCTGGTCTATTGATGAAATCAAAGCACGATGAAGGAAGAGAACAATGGTTCCTTCTTCCCCCAAAGGAAGTCTCTTGAGGCCCTCACAAACTTGCTCTCCTTACAATGCGAAGAAATGGGAATGATAGTGAAAGAAATCCCAGCACATCCACTCAATGGAGAGGTGAATGGCCTTATGAGATGTTGCCAATGTGTTGTCGTCAAAGAATGATCCCTTGACAATATTAGAAGCATAAAAATACCTGGAATTCCTTGCGAAAACAATGTTCCTTCATGGCTTTTTATAGCAGATCACCGGGTGATTATGTAACCTCTTCAAAGTGTGAAAAGGGGCTCTTTAGGGCTTCATTAGGTCATTAACCCACCTACCCTGCGGATTCAGCTTGGATTTGGGAGTCAAATCAGATTGGGAGCTGGTCCGTAAGTGGTTGAGAGGCCGGCCAATTCAATAAATGCGTCATTTTAGTAGGTGCGCGGGTTTTTGCGTTGACAACCGTGCGTCGTGTGCGCATGCACGCAGAGTACGTTCTTGTCCTGCGCATGTGCACGCGCACCAAACTACTGTGAAGCATCCTTCAATTTTTGGTTACTTTGTATAGTTTTTGACCCTTTTGGAATGCTGTGAAATTAATTCAGTGCCATGAATGACTTCATTGTTGTTTTGACGATGCAGAGTTCTTGTCGCCATGTGCGGACGAAATTTTGGTGATAACAGTCATCTTAGAAAAATGATCAACAACCACAAAAACACAGTCATTTCCCCACTTGGTGGATGGGAGGCCTGACATGTAGTCCATTGAGATGGATTCCCATGGCCTGTCAGGAGTAGGAAGGGGGGTGTACAGGCCCTGTTTCTTAGTGGTCAATTTGGCAATAGCACAGGCAGTGCAGGACCTGATCTACTTGTCGACCTCCTGTCGAAGTTTCGGCCAATAGAAATGTTTATGTAGTATCACCACTATCTTTTCGATGCCGAAGTGTCCTACCAACCGACTGTAGTGGGCTTCCCAGATCAGCTTCGCTCGCTCACTTGATGGAACATAGATATGGCCTAGACGACATAACAACCCATCCTGAAGATGAAAATTATCGACAACTGCATTTGCACCCAACATTTGGTAGGTGGTGGTGAAGTCAGGGTCTGTCTCATAAATTTGGGGCCATCCAGATGTCTCATGTCCGCAAGAGTCTAGCACCATGGTGAGTGCTGTGACTGGCGGTCTGCTGAGGCAATCAGTGACGCTATTGGTGCTTCCTGTTTTATACTTGATGTTGAGGTGTAATTGCTGCAAGTATGTGGACCAATTTTGATGGTGGTCATTCTACAGTTTTCCCTGTGTCTGCATGAACTGCAATGGCTTATGATCAGTGTGGATGGCTGTCTCCTTCCGAAGAATGTAATTTCTCCACTAGCGGCATGCTTTCACAATGGAATACATTTCTTTCTCGTAAGTAGGGTACTTACGGACAATATCAGACAATGTCTCACTATGATAGGCCACGGGGTGGCCGTGCTGAGTGAGAATGGAGTCCACAACATAGTCTGAAGCATATGTCTCGATCTCAAAGGGATGTTGCAGGTCCGGTAGTGAAAGTACTGGGGTTGAGCACAAGCACTTCTTCAAATCATCGAATGCTTGTTGTTGGGACTGACCCCACACAATTTTTTCCTTACCACCACCCCTGTTTATTTGGCTGAGGGCCCATGCAATATGGGAGAAACCCAACACGAACCTGCGGTAGAAATTAGCAAGTCCCAAGAAGCTCTGAAGCTCAGTGAGTGTTTTTGGGGCTGGCCAGTCACAAATGACTTGGATCTTGGTTGGATCCACATGTACACCATGTTTATAAATGATGTATCCCAGGTAATGGAACATGTCCATGCCGAAGGAGCATTTTTCCAGGTTGGTGTATAGCTTGTGCTACCGCAGGGTGTGCAAAACCTGTTGAATATGCTGCAAGTTTTCGGCCCAAGTCTTGTTGTAAATTATAATGTCATCCAGATACACCACTACAAAATTATTGGTGAATGGTCGCAGGATATCATCCATCATCCTCATGAAAGTGCCTAGAGAATTTGTCAAACCAAAGGGCATGACCAACCATTCAAAAAGTATTTCCTTTGACTTGAAGGCGATCTTCCATACATCTGACTGTTCTATCAGGACCTGGTGGTAGCCAGAATTCAGATCAATCTTACTGAAGTATTTGCCCCCCGTGAGTTGATCAAGGAGGTCATAGATTCGGGGAATCGGGTACCAGTTTCTGACAATGATTTTATTCAGAGCTCGATAATCAATATAGATTCGCCAAGTTCCATCTTTCTTCTGTACCAACATGATTTTGCTCCTGCAAGGTGATGAGCTGGGGTGGATGTGCCCCTTGTGGAGTAGTTCTTAGATCTGTCGCTTGATCTCCTCATTCTCCAAAACGATCGACGATAGATTGGCCCATTGGGCAGCAGTGCGCCGGGGGTCAGATCGATGGGGTGCTTCACCTGACAGTGCAGAGGTACCCCTGTAGGTGAGGAGAAGATATCCGAGTATTAGTCCACGACCTTATCTACTTGCTTTTTCTATGTGGAGAGATCGGTCGCAGAGACCTTGGATGTGGCTACGATATTTCTCTTGTTCTGAGAGAGAATCATGAAGAAGACAAACTTCCCCATCTGCGAGATGACCTTCCTGCATTGCTTAGCAGAGATCAAGGAAATAGCACTAGGTGGGACTGCCTAGGGTATCCTATACAATTTCTTGTTCAAAGTAATAATAACACTACGAGGCCTAGACTCATATACAACATGACGTTTCCATAAATAAGGTTGGCCCAAAAGAACATCAAAAACTTCGAGAGGAGCAACATCTCACAATACCTCGTCTTTGAAGGGCTTGATGTTGTACGACAGTCGGCACTGTCGGCTGACACACAGATCACTTCCTTGGCAGAGCCATCCAATGGTGTAGGGTTGTGGGTGTGGCATTGTTGACAAGGCCAGCCGCTTGATGACCTCTGCTGAGATGAGGTTCTTCTAGCTACTTCTATCAACGATGAAGTGCAGCGGGGTGCCTTTTACCCACATCTGTGAATGGAAGAGGCGCTCTCCTTCTTCTGGCTCATTTGGTTCACCAGGCTGGAGCTTGGTGGTAGCAACGATGGCACTAGGTTCCACGTCAATGATTCATCTTCCACTTTCTGGTTCTGTCTCGGAGTCAGAATCTACATCTAATTTAGAGGCTTTCACTTTGGCCACCAGCGACTAGTTTGATTGGCAGTCAGCAGTCTTATGCCAAGGGCTCTTATGGAATTCGCACCACTTCCCAGTATCTTTCCTTGTCTTTCCAGTGTCCTTCTTTGCTTGCAGCTTGTACTGGTTGTCTTGATACTTCCCATATTTTCTTTGTCCTTTTTTTGGTGGGTTGGGGCCACCCTTTCCTAGCTTTTGTTGTGAGGGGTTCCCAAACCCAAATTTCCTTGTCTTTTGTTTGAGCTTCTGCTCGATTTTGACGACATATTGGTAGGCCGCGCCCAAGGATGAGATGTCAAGAAATTCCATTTTGGTCTGGATGTATCTATGTAGATCACTGTGATACTTGAGCACCAGATGTCACTCTGAATATTTGATACCCAACTTTGTGTGCAAGGTATGGAAGATATTTGTGAAATCTGGCACTGCTTAGTCACTTTCTTGCCGCAGTGTGGTCCATTTGGTATACAGGTCGTCATAACTTCCGACAGGCTAGTATTGTTCCTTAATAGCATCCCTAAAGGATTCCCAGGTGGCCGTGACTAAAAATAATGAGGTTTCCTCTGTTTCCTTTTTCTCACAGAAAGTTTCCCACCAATATTTGACATGGGGAACAACTTTGAGGAGCGCAAAAGTAATCTTTTCTCTATCCGAAAATTTATGAATAGAAAAATACCCTTCTAGTAGATTCAACCACTTGTCTACAACATCTACGTCTATCCGACCTTCAAATATAGGAATATCAAAGTTTATTTGTACCTTGAAGGGGGCGGCGCCTCCATTCGAAGAAGATGCATTGCATGTTGGTAGTCGCCGAAGGATTTGCGCGAAACTATCCATCATCTCGTTCCTCTGTTGGGTGAGGGCTTCCTCAATCAACAATTTGAAAGGATATGCTGTTATGTCATCTTTATTTTCTCCTACCATGGGAGGTTGCTTGGGCATGCGAGAGCTTCTGTCCTCAAGAGAAACAAGATCGAGACCCAACTCTTTGTACTCCGACCTCGTTGGGGACATGGATTAAGAAGACAAGGAGAAGACCGCTCTGATACCACTGATCCAGATTTTATGAGCAGAACGAAATGAATATAGATTATTAACAAGTGCTTAAAACAAAATAACAGATATACAATAAAACTCATTTTTCTATTCAATAACGAAATAAGCTGAAACTATAAAATGCAGCGGAAACAAGCTTGCTGGAATGGTGGCGGCTTATCTCTAAGAAGAGATGTGACGGAAGCGCGCATTCGCAAGAAGAAAGTTACAATGAGGCTCTGAAGGCCTTTTTACAATAATAAAGAATTCCAAAAACCCTAGACATCCAAAAACCTAACCCTAGGAGATGAAGCACCAAAAGTCATGTGGGCCCCGTTTGGGTAAGCTAGTACATCAACTTCCCGGGGTCGTAACTTTTGCATACGATCTCCATTTTAGGCGTGTGATAGCCCGTTGGAAAGGTATCGTTGAGGAGATTCATTTTGGGGCTCAATAATTCCTTTGGCTATCATTGAGGATCTCGATACCGAAAAACCTTCATTTAGGCCCTCAAAATGGCCCCGGAAGTAAAAATTGCTAAAAATAGTAAATTACCAAAAATGTCATAAAGTTGTTTTGAGCCAGTTGGAAAAGGTGGGTGGCCACCGATATCCATCTGGATCAGTTATTTACAGACCATCTTACCATTTTCGCTATAACTTTATTTATAGAATGATTCAGATGGTGAAATTTATATGGTATTGAGAAGACATATCAAGGTTCCTTTGGTAAAAAATTCATCTCTTATGCGCTATAATTTTGGAGATACACTCTGTGGAAGATAGGGTTTTTGAATAGTCCTAAAGCTAGTCAATAAACATGTGTTCTGGGAAAAACAATCATAACTTCTTCATAGATAATCCAAATGAATTGAGACCAATTTCATTGGAAATAGTACGGATTGTATTTTCGTGTGTGCTAGTTTTAGAATCTGATGTTAAATATTGAGCGAGAGTCATTCTGTACAATTTATCTCTCCTGAATAAACCATAATTGAATCAAGGTCTACCATTCTCTCTATAACTTCTTTTTGGGGAGGATTCACGGAGTGAAACTTGGAGAATTCTCAGAGAATACATTGACTAATATTTTCTACAGGATCAGAGTATTCCAAGAATTGAAGAATTGCATAAGTTGAAGTAGTCTCAGGGAGAATTATCAGGTTCTATGTGATGGTTGTGATGATTTAATGTAAAGTTACATTATTTATCATATATTCTTGGGTGGAAGGAAGGGGCAAGGATGGAGAGTTCAACCCTCTCTTGATATTGGAGAATTGTATCTTCCTCTTAGAGGTTTATCCCTGCCTTTATATTTGGAAGTTGTAGCTACCTTTGGAATTCATTACTTCCCTTGAACAATAACTATTGATTATTTCTCATATATTGTGCATGGTGTATTGGTGTAGCTCTTACACTATTGTTCATTTCTCATTGGATATAATTGAATGGTTTAAGTATAAGTTGAAAAAGTTTAAAAATTGTACTTGATACTGATTCACCCCCGTCTCAGTATCAACACAGGTTTGTTACATTAATAAAGGAAAGAGATGGATCAGTCTCCTTTGGAAATGATGATTCAACTAAAATCATTGGAAAATGAACAGTCGGAATTGGGAACAAGAATACAAAGGCAGAAAATGTTCTACTAGTAGAAGATATGAAACATAATCTTCTAAGTGTGGTTCAAATGTGTGACCAAGGTCATAAAGTTACTTTCGACTCACAAAAGTGCGAGATAAGAAAAGAAGGTTCAAGAGAATTGATTTCTACAGCTACAAGAACTTCAAACAACATATATGTGTTAAGTGAAATTGGAAATGAAAAGTCTTGTCTAGGAAAGGAAGACGAAAGTTGGATATGGAATAGAAGAATGGGTCACATACATTTTGATAACCTTTTCAAAGTCAACAAAAGAGAAGCAGTCAAATAAATGCCTCAGATCACAAAACCAACCAACACTTTATGCAAGAATTTTCAACAAGGAAAGAAAACAAAGACCAGGTTCAAACCAAAGGAATATTCAACAACAAGACCATTGGAAATTGTGCACATTGATCTAGTTGGACCAACTACAAAAAAGGGTTTAAAAGGCGAGAAATACTTTATGTTGTTATTTGATGATTATACAAGAATGTTTCTTTCTCAAGAATAAGTTAGAGGCTTTTGAAAACTTTAAGATCTACAAGAAAATGGTTGAAAATGAAATGGATTCAAAATCAAATGCTTGAGATCTGATAATAGAGGAGAGTTCACTTCAAAGGAATTTATGGACTACTGTAATAGTCATGGAATAAAAAGGAAATTATCCATTGAAAGGACACCTCAATAGAATGGAGTTGTTGAAAGAAAGAACAGGACAATACAGGAAATGGCTCGAACAATGCTAATGGATTCCAAATTGGTAGATATATTTTTGAAATAGGCAGTGCATACAACAATTCACATTCAAAACAGAGTAATTCTCATAAACAACACTGACAAATCTCCCTATGAGCTATGGAAAGGAAAGACCAACAAATGTGAAGCACTTCAGATTTTTTGGAAGAAAATGCTACATCAAAAGAGAATATGGCATAATGGGAAAGTTTGACTCTCATGTCGACAAATGATTACTTGTTGGTTACTCAATTACAAGGAAAGCATACAAGTGTTACAATCTGATATTGAACAAAGTTGTGGAAAGCGTCAACGTAACAATTAATGAAACAGGTAGATCAGAGTCAAAGGAAGAAAACAATAAATCAATGGAACAACCTTTCGAAGAAGAAGAAGAATATGAAAAAGAAGTAGAAGAGGAAGATGAAGAGAATCCAACAGAAACAAAAGAGAAAGTTCAACAAGTGTCTCCAAAGACACCTAGCAGACGAGTACAGAAGAATCATCCTTGAGATCAGATTATCGGAAACAAAGATGCATGAGTTGAGACTAGAATAAGAATTCGTTCACTAGAACAAACACACCTAGAACTCTTATATACAATTGAACCAAACTGTTTTGAACAAGCCAACAAGGATGAATTTTGGAATGAGGGCATGGATGAAGAATTGGATCAAATAGAGAAAAATGACACTTGGGAATTGGTTCCAGGACCAAACAATAAGAATGTGATCAGAACAAAATGGGTTTTCAGGAATAAATTGACTGAAGATGGACAGGTTACAAGGAACAAAGATAGATTGGTATGTAAAGGATATGCACAGATCGAAGGAATCGACTTTGAAGTGAAATTTTCCCTAGTTTCTAGAATGGAAGCAATCTGTTTGTTTTTAGCTTATGCATTCTCCAAAAATATTAAAGTGTATCAGATGGATGTAAAATCTTCTTTTTTGAATGGGGAACTTGAAGAAGAAGTCTACATTGAACAACCAGAAGGATATCAGTTTTCATAAAACGCAAATTATGTGTGTAAATTAAAGAAGGCCTTGTATGGTCTAAAACAGGCTCCTAGAGAATGGTACTCTAGAATGGATAAGTATCTACAACAGGAAGGGTTAAGAAAATAAAGTGAAGACAACAACCTCTACATCAAGGTAAGTCAAGGTAATATTTTATTAATCGAAGTTTATGTTGATGATATTATTTTTGGTAGTGATGATGAAAGGTTAAGCCAAAATTTTGCAAAGGATATGCAAAATGAATTTGAAATGTTGTTACTTGGAGTACTATCCTTCTTTCTGGGACTTCATATACGTCGAAGCAACCAAGGAATTTTTATTTCTCAAACCAAGTATATCAGATAAATGATAAAGAGGTTCGGAATGGAAGATTGCAAACTAGTTATCACTCCCATGCAAACCACTTGCAAGTTAAGAAAAGATGATGATTTAAAGTCTACATATCAGAGGAAATACAAGTCAATGATTGGCAACCTACTATTTGTGACAACATCCAGACCAAATGTAATGCAGGAAGTTGGACAGGTGACACAATTTAAAGTAGTACCAAAGGAATCACATGTATGAGCAGTGAAGAGTCTTTTCAGATATCTCAAAGGAACATAAAAGTTTGGATTATGGTATCCAAAAGGAAAGGATAGATCACTTATTGCCTACACCGATGCAGATTGGGCAAGTTGTATTGATGACCGACGAAGCACCAGTGGAGCAACGTTCTACTTGGGTGAGTGTTTAGTATCATGGATAAGCAAAAAACAATCATTAATATCATTATCTACAGCCGAGGCAGAGTATATTGCAACAACATCATGTTGTAAACATGTTCTTTGGATGAAATGAAATCTGACAGATATACAGGTTTAGTATGATGATCCCATTCCAATCTATTTTTATAATACAAGTGCCATCAGTATCTCAAAGAACTCGGTGATGCACTCCAAGACGAAGCACATTCCAATCAAGTATCACTTTCTACGAGAGCAGGTTGCAGAAAAGAACATCAGAGTTGAGTATGTGGGCACAAAAGAAAAAGTGGTAGACATAATTACAAAACCACTTCCACGGGAAACCTTTGAGTGTCTTCGCCAGAGACAAGAGTTATTTCTACTCCAAAATGAATTCTTTTGAATGCTTATCTTATATGTCTTATATGAATTATTTTGAATGCTTATCTTATATGTCTTATTAAAATTAAAGATAATAATTTGAATGACAATTATTGATAAAAATGAGTTGAAATGTTAAAATTAAAGATAATAATTTGAATGACAATTATTGATAATAGGTTTTTTCCTATGGGAGAATTCGAATTCACTGTAGAACCCAGTCACTGTTCCATTTATATAGAGCTTTACGCCCAGGCATGATACTCAGTTTTTGTTGCTTTTCTCCTAAATGTTTGATCACCTAATCAGCTGCTCAAGCATCACCTAATCAGGATACTCACTTTTTGTTGTTTTTCTACTAAATGTTTGATCATCTAATCAGCTCCTCAAGCATCACCTAATCATGTAGAGAAAGATCAAATTATATTCTTTTGAAATTGCGTTCATATTATTGGCGAAATGAAAGGTTGGTGTATCGCCTACGTACACCAATTAGATGCTTTTAAAATTGTGTTACATGTCCATGAAATCGTTGGAAGAAGCCATTTCTTGGTGAAAACACTTTATCACATGTACGAGACTATGGCTTAAGACACCGAGAAAATAAACAAATAATACTAATGTGATGTTTTTCGAACATTAAGAAAATATATATCAATATTAATATTATGGTTTTTTAATATTAAAATTAAATATTTTCTTGGATTTCAAATAGTTAGTTTCTTTTTTTTCTAAATTTAATCCATGATGCGAAGATGTTCCAGAAAGTATCAATTCAATTATTAAGTCAAGTACTTAGGGTATCCTTTAAAACCTAATGAGTATGGAAAAAATAATTGGTGAAATAAGTGGTTATCTAGTGGTGGAAGATTGGAAGATTGACTTTAGTACAATCACTTCTAGAGGTTATTTCTATCTTTTCACATATTTTTTTCTTCTCACATACTTTAGAGCATATATTCTAAAAGGGGTTCTTAATAATAATGGGATAAATGTTTTTAGGTTTTATGGTGGGGTGAGTGCAAGCTAATGATGGTCTCTCATCACAGTTTAAGTTGGAGAGATTATTAAAAGTACTTTTACAATGAATTCGATTATAGTATAAGAAGATGAAAGGTAGGAAATTGAATTAGATTTTGGAATATAAAATTTTATTCATAGAAATTGTGAATAACTATGTCAAATTTGATTTTTTTATAATAGCGGTATCTTATTTTTCCAACAAAATATAAGGTATATGTTTTTTCGTGCAGGTGTTGAGTACCTTAATGATGAAATTTCATTCCAAAAACTTGTATACTTGTAGAGAACTTGTTTTTCTTATCCCTTGTATTTTTTTAGAAATTTATAATATTAATTTTATATATTTTTTAAATTATCAAAGTCAACATATCCATCGAATTGCGACGTCTTTTGTTGTGCATGCTAAGAGGATATTAACATGATGAACACCATTTCTTTGTCTTTTAGATCATAGATATTGGTCTCCTCTAGTGTCGCATATAAATCATTCGAGAAATGGTTAATATATATGTCAACACAAAAATAGATTAAAAATAGTAAACATTATTAATTTTTCAAAAACAATTATTAGTTTTTTGGATGTCTAGCGTTTTTTACATTCCTGTTTATTGTAAAAAGGCCTTCAGAGCCTCATTGTAATCATCTTCTTGTGAATGAGAACAATCGTCACATCTCTTCTCAGAGATAAGTCGCTACCATTCCAGCAAGCTTGTTTTCCACTGCATTTTACAGTTTCGGCTTATTTACTTATTGAATAGAAAACCAATTTTATTTTATCTCTGTTATTCTGTGTTAAGCATCTTTTAATAATCCTTATTCATTTCGTTATGCTCATAAAATCTGGATCATAGGACCGGAGATAGATGCCTTCTTTGTCATTTTAAATCTATTTCTACAAACAAGGCAAAAAATTCATGATATACCTTTACCAATAGTTACCATTGTTTTTTAATACAATCCATACATGTTTATGTTAAAAAAAAAAATCATCCTAATCAATCAACTAATTGTTGTAATGTGTCACAAGGGGAAAGAATTAACTTGAGTATACAACATGTATACTAGAATTGTTAAAACAAAATCATGGTAACTCTCCAAAATAGAGTGTGTGTGGTTGGTAAACTAACGCAAAATAATGAAAAGAAAATCATCAAAATATATTTATATGTACTCCTTGCTTCAAGTAAATGCATTTTGGTAGTAATAGAAAACTATAATTAAATATTTAAAAAATAAATTAAAATTGTTGTGAAAATATATGCTTTTGTTTTTTATATGAGTATTATCTACCACACATTTAGAACAATTTGTATTAGAACAATTTGTATTGATATTGTGAGACTTGACATAATGATATTTAATCTTATATCTTTATAACAATATTTAATCTTCTATGTTTATTAAAATTAAAGATAATAATTTGAATGACAATTATATTATTAATAAAAAAAAGTTGAAATGTTATACATTTTTTATAMGTATTAATTTGGTTGAAACAAATWATTTTCKMATATTTTGAATATTTAAAAGAGAAAATGAAAAGAGAAAAATCTCCATAATGAATATCCTCATTGAACTAWTCCAASAAYACCATGAAACTAACACACTTAGAAAAAGTACCAACTTCTTGTAGATTTGAGATGTGGTTAGAAAGGCACGGGTTCAAGGAGGTTTCTTATCACAAAACTCTTTATTTCAATGTTGGAAATGTTGTAGCCATCTCGGTATTTGTACCCATGATGGAAAAAATTGTTAATGTCGAAAGTAGGTTTGTTTCAACACATGGGAACATTATCGTCTAGTTTCAGAAGATCCCAATTTAATTCTTTAATTACGTCACTGATCATGGCATTGATATGATTGAGAGCATCTTCCTCTGTTGCTCCAGGATTGTCTTTCATGTAACAAGATATACACGAAGCTTCTTCTCCATGGGCCTTGTCGGCCTGGATTCACCATGCCAATATCATCATCCCATTTAAAGTTTAAAGATCAATGGAAATATGAAATGCAAATGTCTTGCAATTGATTTTGATAGGGAGTACCTTTTAGCATGGCGTATCACCCCATAATCGCGGGACGGTGTTGGCCCTTGACCAAGTTGTGGGAGATACATGGTCATATTTGACCGTTTTTGAGACTTCGATGCCCTATCGAAGGAAGTGCGCAAGACGAAGAAGAGATCACGGGATCTTGGTCCACTTTTGGGCCCCTTTTTAGGGTTTGGGTTAATGTAATGGGAAAGGGATGTCGTCCCGTGGGTTTTCCCATGCTTAGGCCCACTTTTGTATGTATAAATAGATGTCTAGGAAAGGTATAAGAGATTCAATGGCTTAGTTCTAGTAATTAGATATGTGTAATCATATGTGGATTGTAAATTCTCTGTGCATGATTGTAAGAAACTTGCAGAGCTAAGTGCAAGTTGTTGTAGGAGGTTGTGAAAGGCTTTGTGTTGAAGCACAAGGAAGAAGGATATAACGATATGCACAGATCTTCTGTCCTGTGCAAAGTAAGGATTGTTGAGGCTCTATGTTGTAACTACTTGACTGAGATAATAAAGAAGAAGAGTTGGTGGATGTATCCCCAAGGTGGGGGTGAACCACGTAAATCTGTGTGTGATTTTTTGTGCTTTGATTCAATGTGTTTACTTCTTCTTCTGCTAAGTCCTTTGATATTTGTAGGATTATCTACTTATGCTTTGTGCTCCTAGATGTGTATGAATGTTAGATCAGATGTGTATGAAGATGCTCAAATATAATAGATTTGATCTATCTTACTGTTTCTAAGTGCTTGAATACTATAGATTAGTGTGGATGCTGTGAATCTCTGTCTTATAAGCGAAGTGGTTATTGAATGTATATTGAGGAACTAATGGTGTTAAGTGTTCTAGTAAGCTGTATAATCACGGATCTATGTCCCAGCTAAGTTTGTTGGCACCTAGGTCTTGCAACCACCCCTGCCTCTACCTCGGGTGAGACTTCATCTGCTTAGCAGGTGTTACCGAAAGGGCCAGTAGTTAGAGATTTGTTGGTACACTCTTACAGCATTGAACCCTAGGTCTGCCCCTATGCCAACAAATGGTTCTGTTGCTGGGACCAGAACTATGATTGTTGGGAACTGAGAAATAAAATCTTTGTGCAAAGATTCGATCTAGAAATCGTGAAATCTCTGTGCGTAGATCTGTTTCCCTAGTACACAATGTTCTACTTAACCTGTGAAGCTTTGTGCCAAGAAAGAAAGGTCATATCTGTAGAAAAGAGGTAAGATATGTAAGCTTTGTTATCTGGTAAATGTAAGAATAGTCAAAAGTTTTTAGATCTAGAAGCTTTGTGCTCTACAAAAGTAAAATAAGTGAAATTTTTTTGAGTATGGATCTAGGTATTTTTGATAGATTATGTCCTAGCTTGGAAACTAGGGCTCTGATAGATGATAGAAAGTTTGATATGAATAGATCTAATAGATATGTTATACCTATGCATAGAAAGAATGTCTGGACTAACAAGTGGATGCAGGATCCTCGAAAGAATTTTTTGCAGGCTAGCTACCATAACCCTTGTGCTCAGTACAAAAGAGGTTGGAGATCATTTAAAAGAAAGAGAGGATTAACCCTCTATTATAGTTGCAGAATACCGGGACATATTGCTAAGGAATTCCCTGGTGGAAGACCTAGTTGTCTCTGTTGTAAATCTTTGGACCACAAAGTATTAGATTTCCTTAGAATGATTTCTAAAATTGAAAGCATGAATCTGAAAGAAGAAAACCCTAAGGAAGATCTGGAAATAAAAGAACCTCAGAGAGAATCAGACAAGATGTTACTACAGATAAAATACATCTTGAATGATCACCGACATGTTAGATTATCATAGGTCTTTAACAAGAAAGAATGTATCTAGGTAAGAATAGGAGACTTCGACATTGACTGTGTTCTAAATGAGGAAACACAGGTGAATTTTATGACATAAAGAACTTGGGAAGCTATAGGGAGTCCTGTTATGACCCCTTCACTGAGTGGAATATTGTCATTCAGAGGGAAACAAGTGAACCTATGTGGAAGGCTCAATCAAATATCTATGAATGCTAATGGAACTTCAACAGAATAAGATTTTGAGATTATCAAATTTATTGAGGACAGTGCCACGTTTACTATGTTACTTGGAAATCCTTCGATTGAAAGAGATCAAGCCAGAAATAAGGAAGAAGAAAAAGTTTTAGAACAAAAGAAACAAGAGTTAAAAGACTTCATGACCAGAAGGATCATGCAGTTGATTGAAGAACAAGAGAACAGATTGAAGCTATATCACACTAGGAACCCGGATGTCAAAATTATCAGAACACCAGAGGAATCATAGAAGACTGAAGTTTCTATCTTAGATAAAGATGAGATGTTATACCTGAACCCTAAGAAATAACATCAACAATGAAAAGTAACTATATCCAAGGAAAATAAGAGCTAGAATGGGAAAATAACTACCGAGACAAAGCTCACTGGAAAGAAAGCTAGAAAGTTAAGTAAGAAGAAGGCAAAGATTGAAAAGTTGCAGGAGATTCCAAATAGAACATCGCAGAAAGAAAACTTGCAGAATGGGAGCTTCGCTGAGATATCAGGACAATGACCTATGTCACTTCTCTGCAAATAATCGATATAGTCGTTGGACCGATATACCCATTCGACTTCCTCCCCAAACAGATAGAAAAGAATTAAAGGATCATCACTAGACCATTGGACCGCACGATAACAGACATATCAACGTTAATGGAAGCTTCATGCTCGTTGCAAGCAGACCATTGTCAAATTTCTTATTTAGTTCGTCACACCATGCACGAAGAACACTTTTTCCAATTGAGAATTAGAATCCCGCTGAATAGTAGTTGTATATAGTGGTCATTGCGATCTGGTTGGTCATCCTAGTACAATATCCGAGATCATTTTGAACCCTGACTAATTTTTCTTTCTGAGCACATATGTCTGACAAATTTAGCGCAGCTGGAGAATCTACAAGAGAGGTACTCGCTAGCCTCAGAACTGAAAGATTCATGTCGGAATGAGGGTTGTCTATAGGTTTACATGCATCATTAACGAGAGGAGTGCACGCCTCCCCGTTGACTGCTCAAGCAAGAACATCCCCAGCCGATGCAGAATGAAAAACCAAACATAAAGATGATATGGCCAATGCGAGGTTGGTTCCATCCATCCTACTTTATTACATACCACCTCTGAGCAGTGTGATCAATAGATATAGCGTGCCTAGAGACTTCGAGTACACTCTAGTCACTATGTACCTACCGAAAGGGGTACGTGCAGTCCGCGCAGATCAAGACAAGATTGCAGCATTGAAGTTTAGTTACTTCAACCTGGGGGATCGTAAATTCTACAACACACTTGCCCCATATAAGTACCTAACTAGAACCAAGGAAAAAAAACTTGAATATTGTCCCTCAGCAATGGACTATGAACCTCATGCAATCCACTCTATTGAACGTCATGAAGATCCCACATTTCAGACGTCACCAAGAATTCAATGCCTATGTTAAGATACTCCTAGCGAGCTACCACGAAGGATACCTGTGGTTGAACTGCCACATCACAGTTGATTCAATGTTGATCAATAGGATCACAGGTCTTAGAATGTAGGGCCCTGATCCCCATGACTACTATCCTGGAAAGACCGCAGACTGCGCTCTTGCTTGAAAGATCAAAGAAGCTTATAGCGATGTTGAGAAAGGAGTGCGAGGCTACAAGGTAGCCTCTATTTAGAGAGGCGTAGTGCGCCTTGCATGTCATCTAATCACAGGGAAGCTCGTTCGCAAGAATCGACCCATGCAAGTATCCGTCTTTGTAGTTGACCTCACAGGAAAGTGCACAGAGGAACTACAGATGAACTGGGTGAAGTACCTGGTAAATCAACTAGAGATCGACTACAGAGAAGCCCAAGATCAGGGCATGAATTCCATTTTAGATGGCTCTTGATACTTATAGCTTTCATTGCATGGGAGCTACTAGAAGATGCAACCTTCTTGGACCTCGACCCTTTTCAGCCCTTAGTCGCGCAGTTCAGTACCTTATGGTACTCGAATGATATGAGAAAACAATGGAAATTCAATGTCATATTCCACTCCTACTACAATCAGTTGAAGCACGCCATCTAGTCCAAGCCTCGGATACCCCCTAATACCCTCTTTAGGTTCAGGCCCTTCATTTACATAACATCACGCACTGATGAGAACAAAGAGTAGTTACAGTCTTATTATAAGTTGGCAGAAGAAGACTTGGAGGAAATCACCAAGGAATGGTCGGCAGACCTCCTTGTTTTAGCAGACCCCGCAAAATTGTCCGACATCAACAACCCAGAAGCTGCGTAGGATACACCTGGGCCCAGTAAGATGAAGAAAACAATGAAGACGAAGAAGGATGAGGAAATATAGGATATAGACAACAGATATGTGTGGACCGCATCCATTACACCCGAGCAAGATGGTAATGCTGGAGAAGTCGAACAGAGGCCAAAAGACGAAGAGGAATCATCTAAGAAAAGGAAGGTTTCACCTCTGACACCTTCATCCTGAAAGAAACCTAGAACCCCTGTAACCAAGATGAAGGACACTCTCACCCCAGATGACTTCAGTTTCCTCCTCGCCACTATGAATGAGGCTATAGAAGAAATAACAGAAAATAAGGAAGCCAAGAAAGAGGTAATGTCCAACCGAATTGAGAGAGATCTCCAAGGAGTGTAGCAGGCACTTTGGTCTAGTTTCACAGTCTCCATTGTGCCCCTACCAGAAGGAACAACATAAGAGGGAGATGTACTAGTTTAACTCCACAAGATTGATGCCACAGTCGAAGCACGCCTTCAAAAAACACAGGAAGAAACCGCAGAGGCCACCCAAGCCTTAAAGCAAGCACAGGAGGAAATCATCGAGTAGCGCCAAGCTGCACAACAAGAGAGGGACGTTCTCCAAGAAAAATTGGAAGAAGATAGAGCGAAGATCCAAAAATAAAAGGAGCAGTTGCTCACAAAGAAGATCGGGATCGAAGAAGTAGTCAACAGAGCATTTTTCTCTTTGAGCATCTTAGAGCAGAAATCAGAAGAACCCTTAGAATGCCAAGTGTTGAAGATTGTTGAAGTTATTCAGCAAATTCAACAAAGAGTCGTAGAATTAGATCTTCAAACCATACCAAGTACCCCGCAAGAAGAGCACGACCAACGAGAAATGAATTCCTGGAGCACAGTAGAAAGGATTAAAGCACTCACTGAGGAATGCAAACAATTAAGTAGCGGTAGTGTGAAAATACATGAGAACCTAACCAAGAATCCTGAATTGCACAAATTGGAGTCGCAACTCCACGAGGTGAAGCATGAATCCAAAAAATTACAGGTGCATATGAAGGCCCTATCACCCATAGAGAAAATGAAATGGTCTTCCAAGTAGCGCATAGGACAGAAACAGATCCATATAATCCAGAGAAAGGTAATGGAAGTAAATCAACAACTTCAACCTTTGCAAGATAAGGCATGTCATCTATTTATAGAGATCGAGAACCAAGGAACAGAGCTAGAACAGGTTGTGAATTTAGAAAAGTAACACCTAGAAGGGCCGATGAATGTCACACTCATCCAGGAGTTCGTCGAGCAAGAAGAATTTGCAATGCAGCAGGTCGAAGCATCTCGATCGAGGCTTGATGCGTTCAAAGTAGAATTGATTAGACCTGAGTGACTCGAGATGAGTCACGGGTGAGTGTTGGGGGATTGTTGGCCCTTGACCAAGTTGTGGGAGATAATTGGTCATATTTGACCATTTTGGGGACTTCGACGCCCTATCGAAGGAAGTGCACAAGAAGAAGCAAAGATCACAGGATGTCGGTCCACTTTTGGGCCCCTTTTTAGGGTTTAGGTTAATGTAATGGGAAAGGGATGTCAGTATGTGGGTTTAACCATGCTTAGGCCCACTTTTGTATGTATAAATAGATGTCTAGGCAAGGTAGAAGAGAATCGATGGCTTAATGATAGTAATTAGATCTGTGTGATTGGATGTGGATTGTAAACGCTTTGTGCATGATTGTAAGAGACTTTCAGAGATAAGTGCAAGTTGTTGTAGGAGGTTGTGAAAGGCTCTGTGCTGAAGCGCAAGGAAGAAGGATCTAGCGAGCTGCGCAAATATATTGTCCTGTGTAGAATGAGGATTGTTGAGGCTCTTTGTTGTAACTTTTTAAACGAGATAATAAATAAGAACAGTTGGTGGACGTAGCTCTAGGGTGGGGGTGAAACATGTAAATCTGTGTGTGATGCTTTGTGCTTTGATTCAATGTGTTTACTTCTTCTTCTGCTAAGTGATTTTATATTTGTTGGAAGATATGCTTATGCTTTGTGCTCTTAGATGTGTATGAATCTTAGATATGATGTGTATGAACATGCTTAGTGCCGATCTACTCGATTTGATCTAGCTTACTATTTCTAAGTGCTTCTATCTTATAAGCGAAGTGATTATTGAATGTATCTTGAGGAACTAATGGTGCTAAGTGTTCTATTAAGTTGTATAATCACAAATCTGTGTCAATTCTAAGGTTATAGACACCTGAGTCTTGCAACCACCCCTACCTCTACCTCGGGTGAGACTTCATCTGCTTCGTAGGTGTTGCCGAAAGGGCCGATAGTGATCCAGATTTTATGAGAAGAACGAAATGAGTATAGATTATTAACAGGTGATTAACAAAAAATAACAGAGATACAGTAAAACCGGTTTTCTATTCAATATCGAAATAAGCTGAAACTGTAAAATGCAGTGGAAACAAGCTTGTTGGAATTGTGGTGGCTTATCTCTGAGAAGAGATGTGACGACATCGCACATTTGCCAGAAGAAAGTTACAATGAGGCTCTGAAGGCCATTTTACAATAAGAAAGAATTCCAAAAAACTTACACATCCAAAAACCTAACCCTAGGAGATGAAGCTCCAAAAGTCATGTGGGCCCTGCTTGGGTAAGTTAGTACATCAACTTCCCGGGGTCATAACTTTTGCATATGATCTTCGTTTTAGGCGTGTTATAGCCCGTTGGAAAGGTATCATCGAGGATATTCATTTTAGGGGATAATTAATTCTTTTGATTATAACTAAGGAGCTCGATACTGAAAAAACTTCATTTAGGCCCTCAAAATGGCCCCAAAAGTTAAAACTGCTAAAAATAGTAAATTGTCAAAATTGTCAGAAAACTGTTTTGAGCGAGTTAGAAAAGGTGGGTGGCCATCGATATCCATATGGATAAATCCTCCCTCCTTAGGAAGAAATGGTATCCATCGTGTTCAGGTCCCCCATTAAATGAGGAAATTTCTGCTGAATTTGGCCCGGGGTGAGCCACTTCCCTTGGTGTAGAAGCTGCCTTGCTTTGACAACTCAATAAAGATGGATCCTTTGTTGTCGAGTGCCCTTAATCTATCTATCCAAAATATGATCATTAGATTCCTATTGTATGCATTCGGGATTGAGCTCTGTTGGTTTCATATGTTCTGCTACTTCTGAGGTGTCCAATAATGGTGGGAAATAAGGGCGAAGGAGATCCACATTGAACACTGGGTGCAGGCCAAGGAAAGGAGGAATGTTGAGCTCAAAATCATTATCCCCCATGACCTTGTAGATAGTGTACGGTCCATAATGGAGTGGACGAAGATTTCGATGGGGTTCTATAAGGCGTTCTTTCTGCAAGTGCAACCAAACTTTTTCGCCCACCTGAAACTTATGAGGCACCCGATATTGATCATGGCGTTGTTTGTACTTGTCATTGGGATATTGTAGGATATCCTGAACCTATTGGTAGATGTACTGGATCCACTCAATGAACCGAGTGTCTTTGTCAACTTTAGTTGGAGCAGGAGATCATTTAGTCGAGGTGTCTGCAAGGGGAAGTGCAATATCTATGGGACCCAATGGTTGGAATCCCAACCCCACTTGAAAGGGGATATGGATGGTTGAGCTATGCAAGGATTGGTTGTAGCCATGTTGGTCATAGGGAAGGATATCATCCCATGTGAAAGGGTGCTTTGAATTATACATGCTAAGGATGTGCACAATCATTCAATTTACAACCTCGGTTTGGCCATTTGTCTGGGTGTGGAAGACCGTGGATTTGGTGAGCTTGGTGTCCAACAGTGACCAGAGGCTCGACCAGAATGTGATGAGAAATCGACTATCCCGATCTGAGACAATGGTTTATGGGATTCCAAAATGTACCCAGACTCGTTCAAAGAAGAGGTTGAAAGTGGCCTCTGTTGTGATGCTCTTCTTGCAGGCAAACAGAATCACCATCTTATAAAAGAAACCAACAACCACAAAAACACATTCATTTCCCCGCTTTGTGGATGTGAGGCCCAACATGTAGTCCATTGAGATGGATTCCCATGTCCTATCAGGAGTAGGAAGAGGGGGGTACAAGCCCTGTTTCTTAGTGGTCGGTTTGGCAATATCGCAGGCAGTGCAAGACCTGATATACTTGCCGACCTCTTGTCGAATTTTCGGCCAGTAGAAATGTTTCTGTAGAATTTCCATTGTATTTTCGATGCCAAAGTGTCCTACCACCCGACTATAGTGGGTTTCCCAGATCAGCTTCACTCACTCACTTGATGGAACACAGATATGGCCCATATGACACAACAACCCATCCTGAAGATGGAAATTATGGACAAATGCATTTGCGCCCATAATTTGGTAGGTGGTGGTGAACTCAGGGTCTGTCTCATAGAGTTGGGGCCATCTAGATGTCTCATGGCCGCAAGATTCTAGCACCGTGGTGAGTGTCGCGACTGGTGGTTTGTTGAGGAAATCAACGACGCGATTAGTGCTTCCTGTTTTATACTTGATGTTGAGGTGGAATTGATGCAAGTATGTGGACCACTTTTGATGGTGGTCATTATGTAATTTTCCCTATGTCTGCATGAACTGCGGTGGCTTATGATAAGTCTGGATGACTCTCTCCTTCCTAATAATGTAATGTATCCACTGGCGGCATGATTTCACAATGGAGTACATTTCTTTTTCGTAAGTAGGGTACTTACGGACAATATCTGACAGTGTCTCACTATGATAGGCCACAGGGTGGCCATGCTGAGTGAGAATGGTGCCCACGGCATAGCCTCAAGATTATGTCTCGAGCTCAAAGGGATGTTGCAGGTCTGGTAGTGAAAGTATTGGGGTTCAGCACAAGCACTGCTTCAAATCATCGAACACTTGTTTTTGGGACTGACCCCACGAAAATATTTCCTTACCACCACCCATGTTTATTTGGCTGAGGGCCCATGAAATATGGAAGAAACCCAACATGAACCTGCGGTAGAAATTAGCAAGTCCCAAGAATCTCTAAAGCTCAATGAGTGTTGTTGGGGCTGGCCAGTCACGGATGACTTGGATCTTGGTTAGATCCACACGTACGCCATGCTGATCAATGATGTCTCCCAGGTAATGGACCCTGTCCATGCCGAAGGAGCATTTTTCCAGGTTGGCGTACAGATTTTTCTATCGTAGGGTGTGTAGAAACTGATAAATATGCTACAAGTGTTCGACCCAAGTCTTGTTGTAAAGTAGAATGTCATCCAGATACACCACTACAAAAGTATTGGTGAATGGTCGCAGGATATCATCCATCATCCTCATGAAAGTGGCTGGAGCATTTGTCAAACCAAAGGGCATGAACAACCATTCAAAAAGTCCTTCCTTTGACTTGATAGTGGTCTTCCATACATCTGTCTGTTCTATCGGGACCTGGTGGTAGCCAGACTTCAGATCAATATTACTGAAGTATTTGGCCCCCGTGAGTTGATCAAGGAGGTCATCTATTCAGGGAATCAGGTATTGGTTTCTAACAGTGATATTATTCAGAGCCCGATAATCAATACAGATTCACCAGGTTCCATCTTTCTTCTGTACCAACATGATCGGGCTCCCACAAGGTGATGAGTTGGGGTGGATGTGCCCCTTGTGGAGCAATTCTTGGATCTCTCGCTTGATATCCTCATTCTCTAACAAAGAGAGATTGATAGAATGGCCCATTGGGAAGCGGTGCATTGGGGGTCAGATCAATGGGGTGCTTGACCTAGAAGTGCAGAGGTACCCCTGTAGGTGAGGAGAAGATATCCAAGTATTCTTCCATGACCTTATCTACTTTCTTATGCTATGTGCAGAGGTTGGCCACAGAGACCCTGGATGTGGATGTGATCTTTCGCTTATTCTGATCGTGAATTATGAAGAAGACAAACTTCCCCGTTTGAGAGATGACCTTCCTGCATTGCTTAGCAGAGATCAAGGAAATAACACTAGGTGGGACTACCTCAGGTATCCTGTACAATTTCCTGTTCAAAGTAATAATAACACTATGAGGCATAGACTCATATACAACATGACGTTTCCATAAATAAGGTTGGCCAAAAAGAACATCACAAACTTCGAGAGGAGAAACATCACACGGTACCTCATCTTTGAAGGGCTTGATGTCGTACAACAATCGACACTGTTGGCTGACGCGTAGATCACTTCCTTGGCGGAGCCATCCAATGGTGTAGGGTTGTGGGTGCGGCATTGTTGGCAGGGCCAACTGCTTGACAACCTTTGCTGACATGAGGTTCTTCTGGCTACCACTATCAATGATGAAGTGCAATGTGGTGACTTTTACCCACATCTATGAATGGAAGAGGCACTCTCCTTCTTCTGGCTCATCTGGTTCACCAGGCTGGAGCTTGGTGGTAGAAACAGTGGCACTGGGTTCTACGCCAATGATCTGTCTTCCCCTTTCTAGTTCTGTCTCGGAGTCAGAATCCACATCAGATTCAGAGGCTTTCACTTCGGCCACCATTGACTAGTTTAAGCGACAGTCATTAGTGTTATGCCAAGGGCTCTTATGGAAGTCGCACCACTTCCCGGTATCTTTCTTTGCCTTTTCGGTGTCCTTATTTGCTTGTGGCTTGTACTAGTTGTCCTGATACTATCCATATTTTCTCTTTCCTTTGTTCGATGGGTTGGGGCCACCCTTTCCTGGATTTTTTTGTGAGGGGTTCCCAAGCCCAAATTGTCGCGTCTTGTTTTTGAGCTTCTGCTCAATTTTGACGACATATCGGTAGGCTGTGCCCAAGGATGAGATGTCCAGAAATTCCATTTCGGTCTGGATGTATCTATGCAGAGCATCATGATACTTGAGCCTCAGATATCGCTTCTTGCATATACAAATCAAAACAATCCTCCCACTGCACACACAAGCAAATTTAGTAAACACTACCCAGTGGCCAATTTATCGTTGTTAGAAGAAATATTTGTTGCATGAAATGTCAATGTCCATACAACCTGTCAAGCATAGTCGAGCGTGTATCTTCCTTGAACCTTTTCTACCTCTCGATACATTTCATTTATGGTGTCGTAAAGTATCATGTACACTCCTTTCGTATATTATGGAAGGCAATCTGTCGTGGATGGATCTCATCTGGTCATTATACACACAAATATTGGTCAATTCAATTAGCGGATAAGCACACAGATATTCTTCAAAAATTATTTGGATTGATCAACACCACCTCTTAATTGTTGTTGTGAAGATTTCGACCTCGTCAACTGTTCCAAATAGGTCATACATATCGTCGAGAATCGTGAAAACATGACTCACTTTCGCAAAGGCGAGTCTGAATGAAGAATGGTGAGGCTCAAACGCAATGAAAGAAGCCCAAGTGTAGTATTCCACATGACTATGTCGAGTGAAGGTCATATGAGGTGAACCTGAATCTTTCCACCATCTACACATACAAATTTAATGGAATTTACTTTATTTTACTACTAAAATCGACTTCAGGAAGATATTCAATGAAATGCACGACATCACCTCAAGAGACAGTCTAACTCTCTGTTTTGTAAGGATTAAAAGATGTTGAACTCTAGTTTTGCAAGTTCTAGAAGTTTCTCTGTCTTTATGTATGATTTCTTGAACACAAAGAAATGTATCCATTCAAAATACTTATAAATGAAAGAGGAGGTGTCAATGTGACTAAAATACAAAGCTATGAAAGGATGGTACTAGTCGTACATATTATGAGTGTCCTGTCCAAATACGTCGATGTAGTTCCTTGCTTCCAATAGTGGCAAATTTGTGTGCCAACCTTGTTCCATAGCGTCGCCTATATGCAACTTGAAACACTAAAACACATAATGAAACCAACAAAAGTGGTCTATGTGTGAATGAGCAAATATGTAATATTAATAGTCCTCACCTCTCGTGAAAAATTGGAGACCAGTGTCTTTTGCAGAGCTTCTTTCAAATATTTTGTGGAGAAGATTTTAGCCTCTTCCATGACTTTCTCACCGGGAAAGGTAATGAGGGAAGCCCGATATAAATTGAAAATTCTTCTCATCTCTCCCTCTGTCTCACTGGGAGATCATGCAAAATACCCATTTTGATCTTTGAAATGTTTCAAAACATCTGCAATCAAAAGATATTTTTTTATTAATCTTAGACGATAGTTTGGCCATCATTTTGAAAGAAATTTAATGAATGATTTATTAATAAAATGTGGATATATACCTGCAGAGACCAGTTATCCATGTAGTTGAAGAGTTTGAAGCCCCAAGGCAGTTGATTTAAGATCAGGAACAACACTTTCTACCCCACATCCAATGTCCTTTTGGTTCCAATAACTGCAGGTCAAAAGAATGTGTCATTATAATCCTGTGTATTCCTTATGTAATCATAAATAAATAATTGTGACTGACCTGTAAACATAATCAAGGGCTGATTTTATCTCATTTTTTAAATGCCTGTCGATCCCCAAACGTTCAATGTTATCGACCATCCAAAGGTGTTGAATGAGATCATTGACGGGACTGAATTCTCCGTCTTGCAATGACATTGAATTAAACATTTTCTTTACTTCATCAATCAGTCTGTCGAGAACCGACGGTAGGTATGGAGGTAACCTTCCTTTAATTTGTTTAAATTGTGATGGTATTGATCATTTTTCTAACAAATGTGCTCATAATAAAAAGAGAAATTATGAAGGTTACTCAAAATGCAAACAAACATATAAAGGCAAAAGAACTACAAAGAAAGTTTTCAAGAAAAGCTTATGCACCAAAGAAGACATCTTATCATCAGATGAAGATGAAGTCAATGACAATGAGACAAGAAGAGTTCTACTCATGGAAGTAGAAGACTCTGATAATGAAGACTCTGAAGAAGAATATGAAGAAGCTGAAGAAGAATATGAAGAAGTCGAAGAAGGAATTGAAGAGGCAGAAGTTGACTACCGAGAAGAATTGATGTGTGCCATAGAAGCTATCAGAAGAGAAAAGAAAAAAAACAAGAAACTACAAGCGGAACTAGACAAGAAAAAATATACTCAAGAACTAGAACAAATGATCACAAATTTGAAGGTTCAAATAGAAGAAGATAAAATAATTGAAGAAGCACTCAAATAATAGCTTGAAGAAAAGGATAGGAACATTGGAAATTTGGAAGCAGAGATTGTCACATTAAGAAAGGATATTCAAAAGAAAAATATGCAGAATAGCTCAAATGAGAACTGAAGTGGAATGTTACAAATGTAAGAACTTTGGACACATGGCCAAATGTTGCAGAATGACATACCCTCCTAGAGAACCACAACAGAATAACAATAGTCACAGACAAGAACCTCAGAAAAGGACATGGATAAGAAAGAAGAATCAGTATAGAAATGGAGAATGCTTACTCGCTCTACAAGATAAGTAGAAGAAACATGGTTTGTATGTTGACAGTGGTTGTTCAAAACACATGGCAGGTGACGGAGACAGGTTTTTGGAAGATTGGTTGTTGTCATTGATGTCAACCCTAGTCATTGGTTTTGGACCACAAGATTGATGAAGGTATTTGGACATGAAGGACAATGCACATGCAGATACAACACCCATGGATGGATAATATACATCATTTTGTTTCTGGTGGTATGTGGCATGTCATGTGGATCCTCATGGTTGAGGATAAATGAATTTTTGAAGATGACAAAGTGAATTGAAGAAGGAAATACAGGTCGACCCTGAAGACAATTAAAGAAAATAATTACAAAATAAGAAATTTTTAGGTCATCCCTAATGTTAAAATAAAGTGACATAAATGGTATAAATACATATCATTATACATTCATTTTATATATAATTCAAATTTCATAGGAAATCATAAGTAAAGAAGGCCGGATTTCAAGGGAGGATGAAGTCTTTTGGTGATGTGTTCTAAGGTATGTTATTTATAGGTCATCTTACCATTTTTGATATAACTTTTTTTCTAGAATGATTTAGATGGTGAAATTCATATGGTACTTAGAGGACATATCAAGGTAACTTTGGTAAAAAAATTATCTCTTTATGCACTACAATTTTGGAGATACACTCCATGGAAGATAGGGCTTTTGACTAGTCCTGAAGCTAGTCAATAAACAGGTATTCTGTGTAAAACAATCATAATTTATTCATAGAGAATCAAAATTAAGTGATACCAATTTAATTGGAAAGAGGAAGGACTTTATCTTTTTGTGTGCGATTTTTAGAATCCGATGTTAAATATTGAGCACGGGGCATTCTGTACAAGTTTGCTCTCTTGAATAAACCAGAATTGAATCAAGGTCTAGCATTCTCTCTATAACTTCTTTTTGGGAAGGATTCAAGGAGTGTCAATTGGAGAAGTTTGAGAGAATACATTGAGTAATATTTTCTATAGGATCAGAGGATTCCAAGAATTGAATAATTCCAGAAGTTGAAGAAGTCTCAGGAATCATTATCAGGTTCTATCTGATGGTTGTGATGATTTAATGTAAAGTTTTATTATTTCTCATATATTCTTGGGTGGAAGGAAGGGGCAAGGATGGAGAGGTCAATACTCTCTTATTATTGGATGATTTTATCTTCCTCTTGGAGGTTTATCCCTCCCTTTATATTTGAAAGTTGTAGGTACCTTTGGAAGTCATTACTTCCCTTGAACAATAACTATTGATTATTTCTCATATATTGTGCATGGTTTATTGTGGTGTATTGGTGTAACTATTATACTATTGTTCATTGCTCATTTGATATAATTAAATGGTTTAAGTATAAGTTGAAAAAAAAAAAATTGTACTTGATATTGATTCACCCCCTCTTAGTATCAACAATTGGTATCAAAGCAGGTTGCCTTGAGAATATTTTAACCACTGGAAGGAAAATCCTGAGCAGAGATGGATGACCATGGGCACATTTCAAATGGGATTCAAATATTTGATGGAAGAAATTATGCATACTGGAGTGATAGAGTGAAAACTTACCTAACAACATTGGGAGTAGACATTTGGTACTCCATTGTAAATGGATATGTAACCCCAAATAATGCTCCAACCAATCCAAATGAGAAGAAGCTTATGAGTTGTAATTCAAAATCCATACATGTTATTCTAGGAGCATTGGAACCAACCATTTCTAGCAAAGTGATAGGTTGCAGCACTGCTAAAGAGATATGGGACAAACTCAATAGTACCTAAGAAGGTGATCCAAAAGTTAAGTAGGTCAAGCTTCAACGACATAGAGAAGAATTTGAAAATTTGAAGATGAATGAAAATGAAGATATTGCAACCTATTTTCTTAGAGTTGATGAAGTTCTTAATGCTATCAGAGGATTAGGTGAAGAGCTCAATGAATCCTTGATTGTACAAAAAGTGTTGAGATCACTTCTCTTGAAGTATGATGGTAAGGTCTCTTCCATTGAAGAAACTAGGGAATATCTTCAAATACTTTGGAATGCTTATCAATGATCCTTTGGAGATCTTGAGGAATAGATGGCTTAGATGTTTGAACATCTAGTGAGTATAGTTGTGAAATAATTCCTTGATGACCCTTTTTCAATAATTGTGTCATGCCGTTAGAGCTTATCACCTTACCGGTCTTCCCCGTGATACCTCTTAACTCAATTTCTTTTCCTTCCAATGAAAATTTCATGAAAAGTTCTTGAAAATTAAAAGCCATTGTTCCTAATGATTATAACCATTGGATTCCTAGTACAACATCTGCACCACCCATGGGTATAGAAATCAT
>ML784389.1:1213009-1225643 GCA_009831015.1 Picea engelmannii
TAAATTATTTAAATAATAAATTTAATGGAGAAATTAGAAGTGGGTTAACCCTAAAATAAGGAAAGTGGGAAAAGTGACCTAGAAGATGTTTTTAAGGAAGCTACTTGGAGAGTATAAATAAGAGGCAAGGCTCTCTAATTTTAGATCACACTTGAGAATATTGAATATCTATAGGTGTCTGAGGTAACCAAAGGATATCTAAGCTGAATTTCAGAAGGAAGGTGAAGAAAAGAAGGTTGGAATTCAATGGAGCTCTTCCAGAGAATAAGTCTTTTCTCCATCCTAATGAAGAAGAATGGATGTTGAGCCTAGCCCCAAAGACCCCTGGTGCTATTTCTTCTTACTCTTCTCAGCTGGATCTTTGGGAAATCCGTATGGACCCTCTTAACTTTTCAAATTGGAGGAAGGCGCTTCATTAACACACTCTATTTTTTTATGGAGCTTCTAAAGGGAATACAGGGGCAACATGAGGGGGTGGGGTTCTCCTAAGCCCATATGAAACAACTGAATTTACTCTCTCTTTGGGAATTGGAGATGACACCAACAATATCGTTGAAGCTCTCGCACTTTGGCAAGGAATCTATCAAGTTTTGGCTATGAAATTTAAATAGGTTATTGTTTTTGGAGACTCCTGTGTGATCATCCAAGCTTTAAACACCCATTCCCTCCCCCACAACACGAGGCTCTGACAACTAATCTAAAAAATCATGATTTTACTCCCTGCCTTTCACAAAATCAAATTCTTTGACATTTTGTGGGATATGAATGGAGAAGGAGATAAAGCGGCTAACAAGGGACCTTGTGTATCAATGGAAATACCCAAAGTTTTAATATCCCCTAGCATTGTTGGCTTATTAGAAAGATGTTGTCCTCAGAAGTCAAGGGATCATACATGTATGGCTAAATCGTAAGGCAGGGACGATAAGATGACCTTGGAACTAACTATGTTGATCTAGCAAATAGGACCGGAAATAAATACCTTCTTTGTCATTTTAAATATGTTTCTACAAACAAGGCAAGAAATTCATGATGTGCATGTGCCACTAGTTACCATTGATTTTTAATAGAATCCACAACTTTTTCTGTTAAAAAAAAAAAACATCATAATCAATCAACTAATTGTTGTAATGTGTCATAAAAAAAAATCATTAACTTGAATATGCAACATGTATACTAGAATTGTCAAAAAAAAAACATTAACTTGAATATACATGTATACTAGAATTGTCAAAAAAAAAAAGCATTCACTTGAATATACAACATGTATACTAGAATTGTCTTTGTATACTTTCATTAGATACGGTTGAGCTCATGCTCATGGCAGGCATGGTAGATTTACCTCGCCTAGACATTCCAAGAGTTGGGATTGTTGTACAGAAAGTTCCAATAGTTGGGATTGTTCTACAAAAAGGATTAAGCTTATCAGTATAACTGATCAACGATTTGGAGGCCAACGGGACGATAGATAACATATCCATTCCTTCTTGCTATAATATGATAGGTTTTTTCCTATGGGAGAATTCGAATACTCAATTTTTGTCCATTTATATAGAGATTTACACCCAGGCAGGATACTCAGCTTTTCTTGTTTTTCTCCGAAATGTTCGATCACCTAATCAGTTGCTCAAGCATCACCTAATCATGTAGAGAAAGATCAAATTATATGCTTTTGAAATTGCGTTCATATTATTGGCGAAATGAAAGGTTGGTGTATCGCCTACATACACCAATTATATGCTTTTAAAATAATGAGATCACTGAATCAGTTGCTCAAGCATCACCTAATCATGTAGAGCAAGATCAAATTATATGCTTTTGAAATTGCATTCATATTATTGGTGAAATGAAAGAAAAATTTGACAGTTTCCATTTCTGGGTGAAAACACTTTATCACATGTACGAGACTATGGCGTAAGACACCGAGAAAATAAACAAATAATACTAATGTGATGTTTTCGGACATTAAGAAAATATATATCAATATTAATATTATGGTTTTTTAATATTAAAATTAAATATTTTCTTGGATTTCAAATAGTTGGTTTCTTTATTTTCTAAATTTAATCCAGGATGAGAAGATGTTCAAGAAAGTATCAATTCAATTATTAAGTCGAGTACAAGGTGTTTCAATTATTGGCGAAATGAAATGTTGGTGTTTCAATTATTGGCGAAATGAAAGGTTTGTGTTTCAATTATTAAGTTGTTCATATTATTGATGAAATGAAAGGTTTGTGTATCGCCTATGTACACCAATTATATGCTTTTAAAATTGCGTTACATGTGCATGAAATCGTTGGAAGAAAAAATAACAATTGTCATTTACTGGTGAAATTGTGGAAAAGAAAAATTTGGCAGTTGCCATTTCTGGGTGAAAACAATTTATCACATGTACGAGACTGGCGTAAGACACCGAGAAAATAAACAAATAATACTAATGTGATGTTTTTTGGACATTAAGAAAATATATATCAATATTAATATTATGGTTTTTTAATATTAAAATTAAATATTTTCTTGGATTTCAAATAGTTAGTTTCTTTTTTTTCTAAATTTAATCCATGATGTGAAGATGTTCAAGAAAGTATGAATTCAATTATTAAGTCAAATTCAATTATTAAGTCAAGTACAGGGTGTTTCAAGTTCTTAGGGTATCCTTTAAAACCTAATTATGGAAAAACCAATGAAGTCAAACCAAAATAAATAATTGGTGAAATAAGTGGTTATCTAGTGGTGGAAGATTGACTTTAGTACAATCACTTCTACAGGTTATTTTTCACATATTTTGTTTTTCTCACACATACTTTAGGATATATTCTAAAAGGGGTTCTTGATAATAATGGGATAAATGTTTTTAGGTTTTATAGTGGGGTTTAAGTTAGAGAGATTATTCAAGGTACTTTTACAATGAATTTGATTATAGTGTAAGAAGATGAAAGGTAGGAAATTGAATTAGCTTTTGGAATATAAAACTTTTATTCATAGAAATTGTGAATAAGTATGTCAAATTTGATTTTTTTATAATAGTGGTATCGTATTTTTCCAAAAAAATATAAGGTATATGTGTTTCTTGTCCCTTGTATGTTTTTTAGAAATTTATAATATTAATTTTATATTTTTTTAAAATTATCATAGTCAACATGATGAAAACCATTTCTTTGTTTTTTAGATCGTATATATCGGTCTCCTCTAGTGTGACATATAACTCATTCGAGAAATGGTTAAGCTACAAAACATTATAGAAGAAATAAGAGAGGTATGTATTTTATGATTTTAATATATATGTCAACACAAAAATAGAATAAAAATAGTAAACATTATTAATTTTAAAAAAAATTTATTAGGTTTTTGGATGTCTAGCGTTTTTTACATTCCTATTTATTGTAAAAAGGCCTTCAGAGCCTCATTGTAATCATCTTCTTGCAAATGAGCGCAGTCGACACATCTCTTCTCAGAGATAAGTCGCCACCATTCCAGCAAGCTTGTTTTCCACTGCATTTTACAATTTCGGCTTATTTCCTTATTGAATAGAAAACCAATTTGATTGTATCTCTATTATTTTTTGTTAAGCATCTTTTAATAATCTGTATTCATCTTGTTATGCTCATAAAATCTGGATCATAGGACCGAAGATAGATGCCCTCTTTGTCATTTTAAATTTATTTCTACAAACAAGGCAAGAAATTCATGATGTACCTTTACCAATAGTTACCATTGTTTTTTAATACAATCCATACATGTTTCTATTCAAACAAATCATCATAATCAATCAACTAATTGTTGTAATGTGTCACAAGGGGAAAGAATTAGCTTGAGTATACAACATGTATACTAGAATTGTCAAAACAAAATCATAGTAACTCTCCAAAATAGAGTGTGTGTGGTTGGTAAACTAACGCAAAATAATGAAAATAAAATCATCAAAATATATTTATATGTACTCTTGCTTCAAGTAAATGCATTTTGGTAGTAATAGAAAAATATAATTAAATATTAAAAAAATAAATTAAAATTGTTGTGAAAATATATGCTTTTGTTTTTTATATGAGTATTATCTACCACACATTTAGAACAATTTGTATTGATATTGTGAGACTTGACATAATGATATTTAATCTTATATATTTATAACAATATTTAATCTTCTATGTTTATTAAAATTAAAGATAATAATTTGAATGACAATTATGATATTAATAAAAAGACGTTGAAATGTTACATATTTTTTTATAAATATTAATTTGGTTGAGACAAATTATTTTCTCATATTTTGAATATTTAAAAGAGAAAATGAAATGAGAAAAATCTCCATAATGAATATCCTCATTGAACTAATCCAAGAACACCATGAAACTAACACACTTAAACAAAGTACCAACTTCTTGTAGATTTGAGATGTGGTTAGAAAGGCACAGGTTCAAGGAGGTTTCTTATCAAAAAAATCTTTATTTCAATGTTGGAAATGTTGTAGCCATCTCGGTATTTGTACCCATGATGGAAAAGTCTATTGATATCAAAAGTAGGTTTCTTGCAACACATGGGAACATTGTCGTCTGGTTTCAGAAACTCCCAGTTTAATTCTTTAATTACGTCACTGATCATGGCGTTGATATGATTGAGAGCATCTTCCTCTATTGCTCCAGGATTGTCTTTCATGTAACACGATATACACGAAGCTTCTTCTCCATGGGCCTTGTTGTCCTGGATTCACCATGCTAATATCATCATCCCATTTAAAGTTTAAAGATCAATGGCATTATGGAATACAAATGTATTGCAATTGATTTTGATAGGGAGTACCTTTTAGCACGACGTATCACCCTGTAATCGAAGGACGGTGTTGGCCCTTGACCAAGTTGTGGGAGATATTTGGTCATATTTGACCATTTTGGGACTTTGACGCTCTATCGAAGGAAGTGTGCAAGATGAAGTAGAGATCACGGGATCTCGGTCCACTTTTGGGACCCTTTTTAGGGTTTGGTTTAATGTAATGGGAAAGAGATGTCGGATCGTGGGTTTACCCACACTTAGGCCCAGTTTTGTATGTATAAATAGATTTCTAGGCAAGGTATAAGAGAGTCGATGGCTTAGTGCTAGTAATTAGATTTGTGTAATTGAATGTGGATTGCAAATGCTTTGTGCATGATTGTAAGAGACTTGCAGAGCTAAGTGAAAGTTGTTGTAGGAGGTTGTGAAAGGCTTTGTACTGAAGCGCAAGGAAGAAGGATCTAGTGAGCTACACAGATCTTCTGTCCTGTGCAAAGTAAGGATTGTTGAGGCTATGTGTTGTAACTACTTGACCGAGTTAATAAAGAAGAAGAGTTGGTGGACGTAGCTCCAGGGTGAGGGTGAACCACGTAAATCTTTGTGTGATGCTTTGTTCTTTCATTCAATGTGTTTACTTCTTCTTCTGCTAAGTTCTTTGATATTTGTAAGAATATCTGCTTATGATTTGTGCTCCTAGATGTGTATGAATGTTAGATATGATGTGTATGAAAATTCTTAGTGCTTATCTACTGGATTTGATCTATCTTACTGTTGCTAAGTGCTTGAATACTATAGATTAGTGTGAATGTTGCGAAGCTTTGTCTTATAATTGAAGTGGTTATTGAATGTATCTTGAGGAACTAACGGTGTTAAGGGTTCTAGTAAGCTGTATAATCACATATCTGTGTCCCAACTAAGGTTTTAGACACCTAAGTCTTGCAACGAACCCTGCCTCTACCTTGGGTGAGACTTCATCTCCTTCGTAGGTGTTGCCGAAAGGGTCGGTAGTTAGATATTTGATGGTGCGCTCTTGTACCATTGAACCCTGGGTCTGCCCCTATGCCAACAAATGGTTCTGTTTACGTGACCAGAACTGTGATTGTTGGGAACTGAGAAAGAAAATCTTTGTGCAAAGATTCGATCTAGAAACCGTGAAAGCTCAGTGCCTAGATCTGTTGCCCTAGTACGCAGTGTTCTACTTAACCTGTGAAGCTTTGTGCCAAGAAAGAAAGGTCAGATCTGGAGAAAAGAGGTAAGATCTGTAAGCTTTGTTCTCTGATAAAGGTAAGAATAGTCAAAATTTTTTAAATCTAGAAGCTTTGTGCTCTGCAAAAGTAAAATAAGTGAAATTTTTTTTAGTATGGATCTAGGTATGTTTGATAGATTATGTCCTAGCTTGGAAACTAGGGCTCTGATAGATGATAGAAAGTTTTATATGAATAGATATAATAGATATGTTATACCTATGCATAGAAAGAATGTCTGGACTAAAAAGCAGATGTAGGATCCTCGAAAGAATTTTTTGTAGGCTAGCTACCATAACCCTAGTGTGCAGTACAAAAGAGGTTGGGGATCACTTAAAATAAAGAGAGGATTAACCCTATGTTATCGTTGAAGAAGGCCGAGACATCTTGCTAAGGAATTCCCTGGTGGAAGACCTAGTTGTCTCTGTTGCAAAGCTTTGGACCATGAAGTATTAGATTTCCCTAGAATGATTGCTAAAATTGAAGGCATGAATCTGAAAGAAGAAAACCCTAAGGCATATCCAGAAATAAAAGAACCCTAGAGAGAATCAGACAAGATGTTACTACAGATGCAAGACACCTTCAATGATCATCGACATGTTAGATTATCAGAGGTCTTTAACAAGAAAGAATGCATCGAGGTAAGAATAGGATATTTTGACATTGACTATGTTCTAGATGAGGAAACACAGGTGAATGTTATGACAGAAAGAACTTTTGAAGCTATAGGGAGTCCTATTATGACCCCTTCACTGAGTGGAATAGGGTCATTCAGAGGGAACCTAGTGAACCTATGTGGAAGGCTCAATTAGATATCTATGAATGCTAATGGAACTTCAACATAATAAGATTTTGAGATTATCAAATTTATTGAGGAAAACGCCTCGTTTACTATGTTACTTGGAAATCCTTGGATTGAAAGATATCAAGCCAGAAAGAAGGAAGAAGAAAAAGTTTTAGAACAACAGAGACAAGAGTTAAAAGACTTCATGACCATAAGGATTGTGAAGTTGATTGAAGTACAAGAGAACAGATTGAAGCTATATCACACTAGGAACCCAGATGTAAAAATTATCAAAACACCAGAGGACTCATATAAGACTGAAGTTTCTATCTCAGATAAAGACGAGATGTTATACCTGAACCCTAAGAAAGAACCTCAGAAACACGAAGTAACTATATCCAAGGAAAATAAGAGCCAAAACAATAAAATAACTATTGAGAGGAAGCTCACTGCAAAGAAATCTAGAAAGTTAAGTAAGAAGAAGGAAAAGATTGAAAAGTTGCAGGAGATTCCAGATAGAACATCGAGGAAAGAAAACTTGCAGAATGGGAGCTTCCTCGAGATATTAGAACAACAACCTATGACACTTTGCCACAAAAAATCAATATATTCGTTGGACGATTATACCTATTTGACTTCCTCCCCAAACAGATAGAAAAACATTAAAGGATCATCAATAGACCGTTGGACCACACCATAATGGACAGATCAATGTTAATGGAAGCTTCATGCCCATTGCAAGCAGACCATTGTCGAATTTCTTATTTAGTTTGTCGTGCCATGCGCGAAGAGCACTTTTTCCAACTAAGAATTAGAATCGAGCTGAATAGTAGTTGTATACAGTGGTCATTGCGATCTGGTTGGTCATCCTAGTACAATGTCTGATATCATTTTGAACCCCGACTAATTTTTCTTTCCGAGTACATATGTTTGAAGAATTTAGTGCAGCCAAAGAATCTATAAGAGAGGTACTTTCTAGCCTCAGAACCGAAAGATTCAAGTCAGAACGAGGGTTTTCTATAGTTTTACATGCATCATCGATGAGATAAGTGCAAGCCTCCCCATCAACTGCTCAAGCAAGAACATCCCCAGCTGGTGCAGAACGCAAAACCAAACATAAAGATGATATGGCCAATGTGAGGTTGGTTCCATCCATCCTACCTACTTACATACCATCTCCGAGCAGTGCGATCAATAGAGATAGAGTGCCTAGAGACTTTGAATACACTCTAGTCACTGTGTACCTGCCGAAAGGGGTACGTGCAGTCCACACAGATCAAGACAAGATTGCAGCATTGAAGTTTAGTGACTTCAACCTGGGGGATCGTAAAGTCTACAACACACTTTCCCCATAGAAGTACCTAACCAGAACCAAGGGAAAAACTCGAAGATCATCCCTCAACAATGGAATTTGAACCTCACGCAGTCCACTCTGTTGAACGTCATGAAGATCCCACATTTCAGACGTCACCAAGAAGTCAATGCCTGTGTTAAGATACTCCTGGTGAGCTACCACAAAGGATACCTATGGTTGAACCACCGCATCATAGTTGATCCAGAGTTGATCAATAGGATCACAGGTCTTAGCATGCAGGGCCCTGATCCCCATGACTACTATCATGGAAAGACCGCAGACCACGCTCTTGCTCGAAATATCAAAGAAGCTTATAGCGATGTTGAGAAAGGAGTGTAAGGATACAAGGTAGCCTCTATTTAGAGCGACACAGTTTGCCTTGCATGTCATCTGATTGCGGGGAAGCTCATTCGCAAGAATCAACCCACGCAAGTATCTGTCTTTGTCGTTGACCTCACAGGAAAGTGCATAGAGGAACTACAAATGAACTGGGTGAAGTACCTGGTGAATCAACTAGATATCGACTGCAAAGAAGCCCAGGATCAGGGGCATGAATTCCATTTTAGCTGGCTCCTTATACTTATATATTTCATTGCATGGGATCTACTGGAAGATGCAACCTTCCCGGACCTCGACCCTTTTGAGCCCTTAGCCACAGAGTAAAGTACCTTATGGTACTTGAATGATATGAGAAAACAATGGAAATCCAATGTCGTATTCCACACCTACTACAATCAGTTGAAGTGCACCATCCATTCTGAGCCTCAGATACCCTCGAATACCCTCTTCAAGTTCGGGCCCTTAATGAAGTTCAACGCGGACTACCTCTTCATTTACATAACATCACGCACTGATGAGAACAAAGAGTAGTTACAGTCTTATTATAAGTTGGAAAAAGAAGACCTTGAGGAAATCACCAAGGAATGGTTGGCAGACCTCCTTGTTTCAACAGACCCCACAGAATTTTCTGAAATCAACAACCCAGAAGCTGCGCAGGATACACCTGGGCCCAGTAAGATGAATAAAACAACAAAGACGAAGAAGGATGAGGAAATATAGGATATAGACAAAAGATCTGTATGGACAACATCCATTACACCCGAGAAATATGGTAATGATGAAGAAGTCGAATAGAGGCCAGAAGATGAAGAGGAATTGTCTAAGAAAAGGAAGGTTTCACTCTTGAAACCTTCCTCCCAAAAGAAACCTAGAACCCTTATAACCAAGATGAAGACCACGCTCACCCCAAATGACTTTAGTTTCCTCATCGCCACTATGAACGAAGCTATAGAAGAAATAACAGAAATAAGGAAGCCAAGAAAGAGGCAATGTTCAACCAAATTGAGAGAGAGCTCCAAAGAGTGTAGCAAGCACTTTGGTCTAGCCACGCAGTCTCCACTGCACCCCTGCCAGAAGGAACAACATAAGAGGGAGATGAACCAGTTTAACTCTGCAAGATTTCTTCCACAGTCGAAGCACGCCTTCGGAAAACACAGGAAGAAAGCACGGAGGCCACCCAAGCCTTAAAGCAAGCACAAGAGGAAATCATCGAGCAACGCCAAGTTGCACAACAAGAGAGGGATGCTCTCAAAGCAAAATTGGAAGAAGACAGAGCGAAGATCCAAAAAGAAAAGGAGAAACTGCTCGCAAAGAAGATCGAGATCGAAGAAGCAATCAATAGAGCATTTTTCTCTTTGACCGTCTTAGAGTAGAAATCCGAAGAACCCTTAGAACTCCAAGTGATGAAGCTTGTTGAAGTTATTCAACAAATTCAACAAAGAGTCGTAGAATTATATCTTCAAACTATACCAAGTACCCCGCAAGAAGAATGCGACCAGCGAGAAATGACTTCCTGGTGCACAGTAGAAAGGATTAAATCTCTCACTGAGGAATGCAAACAATTAAGTAGCAGAAGTGCGCAGATACATGAGAACCTAACCAAGAATCCTGAATTGCACAAATTGGAGTCATAGCTCCAGGAGGAAAAGCATGAATCCGAAAAGCTACAGGTGCATCTGAAGGCCCTATCACCTATAGAGAAAATGAAATGGTCTTCCAAGTAGTGCATAAAACAGTAGTAGATCCATATAATCCAGAGAAAGGTAATTGAAGTAACTCAACAACTTCAACCTTTGCAGGATAAGGCATGTCAGCTATTTATAGAGACCGAGAACCAAGGAACAGAGCTAGAACATGTCGTGAATTTAGTAAAGCAACACCTAGAAGGGCCGATGAATGTTGCACTCATCCAGGAGTTCATCGAGAAAGAAGCAGCTGCAATGAAGCAGGTCAAAGCAACTCAGGCCAAGACTGAGGCGCTCGAAGCAGAATTGATCAGACCTGAGTGACTCGGGATGAGTCACAGGTGAGTGTTGGGGGCATGTTGGCCCTTGACCAAGTTGTGGGAGATACTTGGTCATATTTGAACATTTTGGGGACTTCGACACCCTATCGAAGGAAGCGCGCAAGACAAAGCAGTGATCACGGGATCTCAGTCCACTTTTGGGCCCCTTTTTAGGGTTTGGGTTAATGTAATGGGAAATGGATGTCCATCTGTGGGTTTACCCATGATTAGGCCCACTTTTGTATGTATAAATAGATGCCTAGGCAAGGTAGAAGAGAGTCTATGGCTTAATGCTATTAATTATATCTATGTGATCAGATGTGGATTGTAAATGCTCTGTGCATGATTGTAAGAGACTTGCAGAGATAAGTGTAAGTTGTTGTAGGAGGTTGTGAAAGGCTTTGAGCTGAAGCGCAAGGAAGAAGGATATAGCGAGCTATGCAGATATTTTGTCCTGTATGGAGTGAGGACTGTTGAGTCTCTTTGTTGTAACTTCTTAACCAAGATAATAAAGAATAACATTTGGTGGATGTAGCCCCAGGGTGGGGGTGAAGCATGTAAATCTGTGTGTGATTCTTTGTGCTTTGATTCAATGTGTTTACTTCTTCTTCTGATAAGTGCTTTCATATTTGTAGGAAGATATTATTATGCTTTGTGCTCCTAGATGTGTATGAATGTTATATATGATGTGTATGAAGATTCTTAGTGTCGATCTACTGGATTTGATCTAGCTTACTATTTCTAAGTGATTGAATACTATAGATTAGTGTGAATGTTGCGAAGCTTTGTCTTATATGAGAAGGGGTTATTGAATGTATATTGAGGAACTAATGGTGCTAAGTGTTCTAGTAAGTTGTACAATCACAAATTTGTTTCCTTTCTAAGGTTGCAGACACCTGAGTCTTGCAACCACCCCTGCCTCTACCCCGGGTGAGACTTCATCTGCTTCGCAGGTGTTGCCGAAAGGGCCAGCAGTGATCCGGATTTTATGAGTAGAACAAAATGAGTACAGATTATTAACAGGTGCTTAACACAAAATAACAGAGATACAGTAAAACTGGTTTTCTACTCAATAACGAAATAAGATGAAATTGTAAAATGCAGCGGAAACAAGCTTGCTGGAATGGTGGCGGCTTATCTCTAAGAAGAGATGTGACGGCAGCACGCATTCACCAGAAGAAGGTTACAATGAGGCTCTGAAGGTATTTTTACAATAATAAATAATTCCAAAAACCTTACACATCCAAAAACCTAACCCTAGGAGATGAAGCACCAAAAGTCATGTGGGCCCCGTTTGGGTAAGTTAGTACATCAACTTCCCGGGGTCGTAACTTTTGCATACGATCTCCGTTTTAGGCGTGTGATAGCTCGTTGGAAAGGTATCAACGAGGAGATTTGTGTTTGGGGATAAATAATTCCTTTGATTATAATTTAGGATATCTATACCGAAAAAAATTCATTTAGGCCCTTGTTGTTGGGTATTCTACCCTACGGACTAATAAGCTAGGGCTCTAAACTTATACGCAGAAAATGACCCTTAAGATTTAACTTTTAACCTCCTACCAAAAATCCCAACCCCTTTTCTCAGGCAAACACGGGAAGAATAAACCAACCTTTTTCCGACGGTTGAAGTAGATCCTCCGTTGAGTTATTATCTCCTTGCTGCTACTGCTCCTTCCACAAAGCTTCCTGCAATCAAGAAAAACTATGCATGCATGCTACTGATCTACTAGGGGGTTAGAGATAAAACATGAATCAAATAAAATAGATGAGGCTCATGTATTCGGGACGGGAAAAGTATCCTTTTTTATTAATCTCAATATGAACCAACTTACAATGATTTCTGAGATCGGCCACCGTTCCACGATCCTGATCCTGGGCTCTTCCTCTTATTTTCTGTCCTCCAACTGCTGCTTCTTGAGTTTCTCCTAAAGCTTGAGGCAAGGCTAAAGGGTTGGGACAAAACTGGCTTGGCAATTTGGCAGAGTTCCTTTGCTATCCTTTTTCCTCTTTTGAATAGTACCCCTACCCCTCCTTTAATAGGCTAGAAGGAGCTAGGGTTTTTGGCGAACTCTCGGCCATGCATGGCTCGGAGTTCCAGTTAACTGACAAAAAGCCTTGTGTCCCGGCGGAAACTTTCCTGA
>ML784389.1:1232371-1244841 GCA_009831015.1 Picea engelmannii
TGAGGCTCATGTATTCGGGACGGGAAAAGTATCCTTTTTTATTAATCTCAATATGAACCAACTTACAATGATTTCTGAGATCGGCCACCGTTCCACGATCCTGATCCTGGGCTCTTCCTCTTCTTTTCTGTCCTCCAACTGCTTCTTCTTGAGTTTCTCCTAAAGCTTGAGGCAAGGCTAAAGGGTTGGGACAAAACTGGCTTGGCAATTTGGCAGAGTTCCTTTTCTATCCTTTTTCCTCTTTTGAATAGTACCCCTACCCCTCCTTTAATAGGCTAGAAGGAGCTAGGGTTTTTGGCGAACTCTCGGCCATGCATGGCTCGGAGTTCCAGTTAACTGACAAAAAGCCTTGTGTCCCGGTGGAAACTTTCCTGATTTTTAGCTTTGTTAGGTACCCGCGGGTTGTTTTGGGTTAGCCCACAGATGCCCGCGTGCAGTATAAGGACAGCAAGCGGATGCACGCGGCCAGTGAGAAGTTAGGGCGCGAGTTGCTTGTTTTAAGTGGATTTTTGAGGATTTGTTCAGCAAGGCTTTGGCTAAGAAGAGGCATGAGTTGGCCTGATGCCAGGTAAACCTGTGTAGTGCATTTTAGGGTTATAACAACCCTCAAAATGGCCCCAGAAGTTAAAACTGCTAAAAATAATAAATTGCCAAAATTGTCAGAAAACTGTTTTGAGCCAGTTGGAAAAGGTGGGTGGCCACCGATATCCATCTAGATCAATCCTCCCTCCTTAGGAATAAATGGTATCCATTGTGTTCAGGTCCCCCATTAGATGAGGAAATTTCTATTGAATTTGGCTCGGGGTGAGCCACTTGCCTTGGTGCAGAACTTGCCCTACTTTGACGACTTGATAAGTTTGAACCTTTGTTTTTGAGTGCCCTTGATATATCTGTCCACAATATTATCATTATATGCCTTCTGTATGCATTTGGGGTTGAGCTCTGTTGGTTTCAGATGTTCTGCTACTTCTGAGGTGTCAAATAATGGTGGGAAATAAGGGTGAAGGAGATCCACGTTGAACACTGGGTGCAGGCCAAGGAAAGGAGGAATGTTGAGATCAAAAGAATTATTCCCCATGATCTTGGTGATTTTATACAGTCCATAACAGAGTGGGAGAAGCTTCTGATGGGGTTCTGTAAGGTGTTCTTTCTGCAAGTGAAACCAAACTTTGTCGCCCACCTAAAACTTATGAGGCACCCGATGTTGATCATGGCACTGTTTGTACTTTTCATTGGACTTCTGTAGGATATCCTAAACCTATTGGTGGATGTGATGGATCCTCTCAATGAATCAAGTGGCTTTGTTAGCTTCAGTTGGAGCAGGATATGAGTCAGTCGAGGTGACCGCAAGGGGAAGTGCAATATCTATGGGACCCAATGGTTGATATCGCAACCCCACTTGAAAGGGGTTGTGGCTGGTTGAGCTATGCAAGGCTCGGTTGTAGCCATGTTGGACATAGGGAAGGATCTCATCCCATGTTTGAGGGTGCTTTGAATTATACATGTGAAGGATGTGCATAATCATTTGATTTACAACCTTGGTTTGTCCATCTGGCTGGGTGTGGAAGACCATGGATTTGGTGAGCTTGGTTTCCAATAGTGACCAGAGGCTCGACCAGAATGTGTTGAGTAATATGTTAGAATATAGAAGATGGTGTGCTCATTTTACCATTGACGATACCCTCATCACCCAACCATAGGCCGAAGCCTCCCTCCGAGCACCTTAACCTTGACTAAGAATTCCTCTGGAAGAAAACCCTAGGCTAGATAGCCAAACAAAGAGTAGCGCGTATTTCCCCAAGGATGGCGCATCACAAAAATCTGATTCGATAGTCTAAACCCTATCCAAGAGATATTCAACCCAATACTGAAACTAGCTACTACTGCAGCTGCACCTACAACCCTCCTCCAAACCTGCGCACAAGACTGCAACTGCAGTGCGCACCAACTTGGAAAACTGCAATTCTGAGATGCTGCAAATGAGAACTGGTGCCCTGTATTTATAGTAGTTCTTCTAGTTTTGTTGGGGCCGACTTCTCCCTTTGGATAAGTGTTCGTTCAGTATATTATTATTATTTCTGGCTGACTTCTTCTCCTCGAGGCTAATAGCCTAATATAAATTTTCTTCTTGAGCCGATAAGGATTCTAGGGTGATTAGACAACTCATTAGGGTTTCTCTTGCTTCTCAGATTCTTCTATTCTCATCAGGTTCACACGTGGAGGTAAATACCTCCCGAAGATACCATAATATTAACACTCCCTCGTAGCTAGAGAGGTATTTACAAGTAATGGACTTGAGCACAAAAACATACCATTTACCCGGTAGCATCAATATAGTCATCTAGACTATTTCATGACTAGATCATGAGCATCACCATCACCATCAGCTGCATCAACTCTCGAAACCATACTTCATCTGAGTAATTAGATATGATGTTGGATAAGTCACTCTCACCATAGAGTTATATAAGAGGAGTAAAGGTTCTGAATTTTTTTTCGTCTGGAAAATCTTTGTTCATCATCCATCTAGATGATCATTATCTCCAATAAACTGTTGATAGTCTTCAAGGAAATTAGAACAAGGATAGAGCACAATTGTGTCTATTCATAGTAGTACATAACTACAATCTAGTGGTTCACTACCGCATAAAGTAACACACAAGTACTTGATCAACAACGTATGGTTGCGAACAGTGAAACATATTCACTACAATAGTCCTCATCTACTATCATACAATCTTCATAACAAACATCTAATAGCATCCTGCATAGAAACAATGTTATGATATAAAATGATTTTCCTGGGCCAATATTTCACTCACATATGTGAGCTTTGAAAGAATATTTTCCTCATGAACAGTGGAACATATCCACCACAGTAGTATATGTCTACTGTCTAGAGATAGGTAGTTTCCATAAAAATCATCTGATGCCATCCTGCATAGAAAAATATTGTTAAAGATAAACTGAATCCTCTGGGCCAATCTTTCACTCACGTTTGTGAGATCTAAAAGAATATATGCCCTCATCAACAATAGGCTATCTGCCATATTCTTCACAAACAAGGAAGAAGGATTATTTATGATTTCTGAGCCTGGACCATTTCTCACCCTAGGCCATTCTTCCTACACTAATTAAAGTGCACCTTGGATAGAATGTATAAACCCTAAGAAATGTTTGGACCATTCCTCACCCTGGGCCATTCCTCCTACACTAATTAAAGTGCGCCCTGGAGAGAATGTATAAACCCTAAAGAATGACTGTCCCTGCTTGTTGAGCCTAGACTATGCCCCACCCTGGGCCATTCCTCTAACACTAAAAAAGGTGTAACCTGGAGAGAACGAGTATGCCCTAAGGAATGTCTTTCCTACATCAACCTCCAAAACTGACCATTCTTCGAAACTGCTCACAACTATGAACTTAGAAAGAATGACTGCCCGATGAGGCAGACCATTCTACTTGACCACTACTCAGAGTGACTGCCAAGAAAAATGATTGTCCTAGACCACTCCCCATGTTAACCACAATGGGAAGTCGTTGTCTTTGATACATCAAAAATCTGTCTGCCTCCCATGTTAACTACAATTGGAAGTCATTGTCCGTCAGAAATATCAGTCCACTTTCCGAACAAGAAAGCATCTGTCCAATCTGGAATATTTTTCAATTGAAAATATAAATGCTCCCTCCTAACTGGAAATTTACTTAAATTACAAAAATAAATGTTTTTCAAAAATATTTTTTCCGTACCTTCTCTTAGCTTGGAGAATCTTCTCGATCCCTGTCTTCTCTCAGAAATATACAAACTTGATTATGGATAGAGGTTTTGTCAGAATATCTATTGTATGCTCATCAGTGGGAATATACTTGATCTTTACCTCTCCTTTCTGGACTTCATCATGGATAATGTAATGCTTGATTTCAAATGTGCTTTAGTCTGGAATACTGTGAAGGCTTCATGTAGATCTGAACAATAGAGTATATCATAGTTGGAGAACTGGAACATATCCATGTGGAACTTCTTCTATCATTATGAGATCTGATCTTCTAAGTAGTCATCTTGATGTTATAGGAAATCTCCATCATGCTTCTACTGTGCATTGGAGGTTCTCCACCAAGTTGTCTTCTTCTTATCTGCATACAGGAGTCTCTTTCTGGTATGTCTCAAAGTCTTGAGATTGCTCTTCATATGCTCTTTATTCAATTTCTCTGGAGAACATTCTTTGCATTTATCTAATGTAGAATTCCAACTCATGGATGTTGTGGATGATATAATGACTCATGTAGTGATATGTCTAGTGTATTGGAACAAGTAATCATCATAGTCTTCTCCCTCCATATGAGATAACCTCTAGTTCTAGATCTCACAATGATTTCATTCATAAGTCTTCCATACAGTGTTCTTCATCACGAGTTTCAGTTCTTTTGCTTGATTGCTTTCATATCAAGCTTGGTAATCTTGTGATTATTGATGTAATGATTGGTTGTTCTGGCCTTTCTTTCTTTCTTGGAATCTTCATGTTCTTCTTCATGTTTTTCATTATCTCTTGGGTTCATGGAGATTCCATGTTCTAGAGATTCCACTTCTTCCTTTCATCATAGGTTCACGGATCTGGATGGACAAACAGGAATACTTTAAGGATTTTCTTCGAAGAGGTCTTCTTCTGCGGTTGAGTTCAACACGTACTATATTTCATGGCTGCTACCATGGATATATACATTTCATCATCTTCAATGGATCACAGAATTAGCTCCCTCCTAATCCTTTCTTCATGTAAGAGTGCATATAATCGGCTCCCTCCGTCTGATAGAGTCCATACTTACATCTGCATCCTTATTGTCTTATGCAATATATAATTTCCTCTCTCTGTCTAACAGAGTCCACGCTTCCGTCTTAGTTGTCATCATAAGTCTTTCTCCAATTTCTCTTGATGTCTGACTTCTAAGTCTCTTCAGGATTGATTATGATTTCAACTTATCTTGTAATATCTTTCACATGATATATTTCATTCTTTCATGTGTAATATCTAATGATACCTTCTTTTCATCTTGTTTGTTCTTTCATAGGTATAGTTCTTCTTGGAACACATTATCTTCCAAGAGATATATATACAAGATATGTAGAGAGACGATACTAACAAGATATGTACAAGAAATAAGAAGAGTGTTGTTACCTTTTAGTAGAAGAAGTCTCTTCCATCTTGCTTAGTCTTCTTTGTAGGTTCCTTTTCTTCGGCAATCAATGCTTCATGTTTCTCCTTCCTTTTCTTTAGCTCGGGACACTAGTTCCTGTAGTGACAGTACTTTTGACAGTTGAAGCATTGTATTTCTGAAATGTCTTTCTCTTGATTTGGCTTTCTCCTTGAACCAAACTTCCTTTTGTTCCTGAAGTTCTTGAATCTTGTTGCGAAGGCTTGATCATCGTACTTCTTTTGGGGTTTCTCTTTTGCATTGATTCTTGATTCTTATTGAGCACAGCAAGTCCAAAGTTCTTCAAATGTCGGGTACTCCTTCCTTGTGTTCATGCTTGCGACAAATGCATCCCATGTCTTGGGAAGACCATTGAGTACTATGTTCACCAATTGCTTTTCTGAAATGATCTCTTCAATAGCTTTCAGTTGATCTCTTAACTGGGATATCCATACAAAGTATGATGTTATGATGTTGTCATCATTCATCTTCATGTCACGGAGCTCATTCTTTAGACTCATAACTTGTCTAATGTTTCTGACTGAGAAGAGATTTGTTAGGGCATCGTACATATTCTTTGATGAGTCAAGATGGGAGATGTAGGGTATCAAGTGGTCTTTTATGGAATCCACTATGATACTCATGGCCATTGATGTCAACATCTTTCAAATTCTCCATAGCTGCAACGTTCTGCGGTTCCTTCTCTTCTCCTTCTTTAAACTCTGGCTTCATGATCTTTCCTTTCACAATATCCAACACTTTATTCTTAGAAAGGATGAGGTCAATCCTTGTCTTCCATGCTCTGAAGTTAGACTCTCCATCTAGCTTGTTCTCAGACTTCATAGAGTTCATCATGGCTTGCTTGACTTGGTCAAACCCTAGATTTGACCAGAAATCCAAACATCACATCTTAGCCTTCTGAGAGTACCAGAAGATGTGCTAGGCTAGGGTGCACTGATCTATCTGGAGATTAGGTCAATATCATCACTTAAGGTTCCTCGACAAGAGGTTTAGGGTTTCTGCAACTGCTTCTATTAGTAACCCTAGCTGTAGTGATTTTGGAAACTACTCCTGATAGTAACCCAAGTGACAGTTCCTCAACGAGCTCAATGTCTAGCAGCTATGTTTCCTTCCAACATTTTAGGCTGACTGAAAGTGTGTGGGCCCATAACCTATTAGAATATAGAATATGGTGTGCTCGTTTTACCATTGACGATACCCTCATCAACTAACCATAGGCTGAAGACTCCCTCCGAGCACCTTAACCTTGACTGAGAATTCCTCTGGAAGAAAACCCTAGGCTAGATAGCCAAACAAAGAGTAGCGCACCTTTCCCCAAGGATGGCGCATCACAAAAAGATGATCAGATAGTCCAAACCCTAGCCAAGAGATATTCAACCCAATACTGAAACTAGCTGTTGTTGCAGATGCACCTGCAACCCTCCTCCAAACCTGTGCACAAGACTGCAACTGCAGTGCACACCAACTCAGAAAACTGCAATTCTTAGATGCTGCAAATGAGAAATGGCACCCTGTATTTATAGTAGTTCTGCTAGTTTTTCTAGGGTCGACTTCTCCTTCTGGTTAAGTGTATGTTCAGTATATTATTATTATTTCTGGTTGACTTCTTCTCTTGGAGGCTAATAGCCTAATATAAATTTTCTTCTTCAGCCGACAAGGCTTCTAGGGTTATTAGCCAACTCATTAGGGTTTCTCTTGCTTCCTGGAGTCTTTTATTCTTGTCAGGTTCACATGTGGAGATAAATACCTCCCACAACTACCATAATATTAACAAAATCAATTATCCCAATATGAGACAATGGTTTGTGGGATTCCAAAATGTACCCAGACTCGTTCAAAGAAGAGCTTGGTAGTGGCCTCTGTTGTGATGCTCTTCTTGCTAGCAACCAGAATCACAATCTTATAAAAGCGATCAACAACCACAAAAACACAGTCATTTCCCTGCTTGGTGGATGGGAGGCCCGACATGTAGTCCATTGAGATGGATTCCCATGGCCTGTCGGGAGTAGGAATAAGGGTGTACAAGCCTTGTTTCTTAGTGGTCGGCTTGGCAATAGCACAAGTAGTACATGACCTGATATACTTGCTGACCTCCTGTCGAAGTTTCGACTAGTAGAAATGTTTCTGTAGCATCACCAATGTCCTTTTGACGCCAAAGTGTCCTACCACCCAACTATAGTGGGCTTCCCAGATCAACTTCACTCACTCACTTGATGGAACATAGATATGGCCCAAATGACACAATAACCCATCCTAAATATGGAAATTATCGACAAATGCATTTGTGGCCAACATTTGGTAGGTGGTGGCGAAGTCATGGTCTGTCTCATAGAGTTGGGGCCATCTATATGTCTCATGGCTACAAGAGTCTAGCACCATGGTGAGTGTCACGACTGACAGTCTGCTGAGGCAATCCACGACACGATTGGTGCTTCCTATTTTATACTTGATGTTGAGGTGGAATTGTTGCAAGTATGTGGACCACTTTTGATGGTGGTCATTCTATAATTTTCCCTATGACTGCATGAACTACAGTGGATTATGATCAGTGTGTATGACTGTCTCCTTCCCAAGAATGTAATGTCTCCACTGGCGGCATGCTTGCACAATGGAGTACATTTCTTTTTCGTAAGTAGGGTACTTATAGACAGTATCTGACAGTGTCTCACTATGATAGGCCATGGGTTGGTCATGCTGAGTGAGAATGGTGCCCACGGCATAGCCTCAAGCTTCTGTCTCGATCTCAAAGGGATGTTGCAGGTCTGGTAGTGAAAGTATTGGGGCTGAGCACAAGTGCTTCTTCAAATCATCGAATGATTGTTTTTGGGACCGACCCCACGAAAAATTTTCCTTACCACCACCCCTGTTTCTTTTGCTAAGGGCCCATGCAATATAGAAGAAACCCAACATGAACCTGCAGTAGAAATTAGCAAGTCCCAAGAAGATCCGAAGCTCAGCGAGTGTTGTTGGGGCTGGCCAGTCACGGATGACTTGGATCTTGGTTGGATCCACATGTATGCCATGTTGATCAATGATGTAGCCTAGGTAATGGACCATGTCCATACCGAAGGAGTATTTTTCTAGGTTGGCGTATAGCTTGTGCTATCGCAAGGTGTGCAGAACCTACTGAATATGCTGCAAGTGTTTGACCTAAGTCTTGTTGTAAATTAGAATGTCATCCAGATACACCACTATAAAAGTATTGGTGAATGGTCGCGGGATATCGTCCATCATCCTCATGAAAGTGGCTGGAGCATTTGTCAAACTAAAGGGCATGACCAACCATTCAAAAAGTCCTTCCTTTGACTTAAAGGCGGTCTTCCATACATCTGTCTGTTCTATCGGGACCTGGTGGTAGCGAGACTTCACATCAATCTTACTGAAGTATTTGACCCCCATGAGTTTATCAAGGAGGTCATCGATTCGGAGAATTAGGTACTGGTTTTTGACAGTGATTTTATTCAGTGCCTGACAATCAATACAGATTCGCCAGGTTCCATCTTTCTTTTGTACTAGCACGATTGGGCTTCCGCAAGGTGTTGAACTGGGCTGGATGTGCCCCTTGTTGAGAAATTCTTGGATCTATCACTTGATCTCCTCATTCTCTAACAAAGAGTGATGATAGACCGACCCATTTGGAAGCGGTGCGTCGGGGGTCATATCGATAGGGTGCTTGACCTGACAGTGCAGAGGTACCCCTGTAGGTGAGGAGAAGATATTCAAGTATTCTTCCAGGACCTTATCTACTTGCTTCTACTATGTGGAGAGGTTGGCCACAGAGACCCTGGATGTGGCTGCGATATTTCTCTTATTCTGAGAGTGAATTACAAATAAGATAAACTTCCTTGTCTGAGAGATGACCTTCCTGCATTGCTTAGCAGAGATCAAGGAAATAACACTAGGTGGGACTACCTTAGGTATCCTGTACAATTTCCTGTTCAAAGTAATAATAACACTATGAGGCCTAGACTCATATACAACATGACGTTTACATAAATAAGGTTGGCCCAAAAGAACATCAAAAACTTTGAGAGGAGAAACATCATACAGTACCTCATCTTTGAAGGGCTTGATGTCGTATGACAGTCGACATTGTTGGCTGACGCGGAGATCGCTTCCTTGGAGGAACCATCCAATGGTGTAGGGTTGTGGGTGCGGCATTGTTGGCAGGGTCAGTCGCTTGATGACCTTTGCTGGGATGAGGTTCTTTTGGCTACCACTTCAACGATGAAGTGCAACGGGGTTCCTTTTACCCATATCTATGAATGGAAGAGGTGCTCTCCTTCTTCTGACTCGTTTGTTTCACCAAGCTAGAGCTTGGTGGTAGAAATAGTGGAATTGGGTTCTGCGCCAATGATCTGTCTTTCCCTTTATGGTTCTGTCTTGGAGTCAGAATCCACATCTGATTCAGAGCCTTTCACTTCGGCCAGCAACGACTACTTTAAGCGACAGTCAGCAGTGTTATTCCAAGGGCTCTTATGGAAGTCGCACCACTTCCCGGTATCTTTCTTTGACTTTTCAATGTCCTTCTTTGCTTGCGGCTTGTACTGGTTGTCCTGATACTGTCCATATTATCTCTATCCTTTGTTCAGTGGGTTGGTGCCACCCTTTCCTGGCTTTTGTTGTGAGGGGTTCCCAGGCCCAAATTGTCGCGTCTTGTTTTTGAGCTTCTGCTCGATTTTGACAACATATCGGTAGGTCGTGCCCACAGATGAGATGTCCAAAAATTCCATTTCGGTCTGGATGTATCTATGTAGAGCACCCAGATACTTGAGCACCATATGTCGCTTCTTGCATATACAAATTAAAACAATCCTCCCACTGCACACACAAGCAAATTTAGCAATCACTACCCAGTGGCAAATTTATCGTTGGCAGAAGAAATATTTGTTGCATGAAATGTTTATGTCCATACAGCCTGTCGAGCATAGGAGAGCGTGTCTCTTCCTTGAACCTTCTCTACCTCTCGATACATTTCATTTATGGTGTCGTAAAGTATCATGTACACTCCTTTCATATATTCTGGAAGGCAATTTATCATGGACGGATCCCATCTGGTCATTAAACACACAAATATTGGTCAAGTCGGTTAGCGGTTAGAGTTCGACCTCATCAACTGTTCCAAAGAGGTCATACATATCGTCGAGAATCATGATAACATGACTCACTTTCGCAAAGGTGAGTCTGAATGCAAAATGGTCAGGCTCAAGCGCAATGGAAGAAGCCCAACTGCAGTATTCCACGTGATGATGTCGAGTGAAGGTCATATGAGGCGAACCTGAATCTTTCCACCATCTACACATACAAATTTAATGGAATTTACTTTATTGTACTACTAAAATCGACTTCAGGAAGATATTCAATGAAACACAGGACATCACCTCAAGAGATAGTCTAACTCTCCCTTTTGTAAGGATTGAAAGATGTTGAACTCTAGTTTTGGAAGTTCTAGAAGTTTCTCTATCTTCATGTATGATATCCTGAACACAAAGAAAAGTATCCATTCAAAATACTTATAAATGAAAGAGGAGGTGTGAATGTGACTGAAATATAAATCTATTAAAGGATGGTACTAGTTGTACGTATTATGAGTGTCCTGTCCAAAGACGTCGATGTAATTCCTTGCTTCCAATCGTGGAAAATTTGTGTTCCAACCTTGTTCCAGAACGTCCCCTATCTGCAATTTGAAACACTAAAATGCATAATGAAACCAACAAAAGTGGTCTATGTGTGAATGAGAAAATATGTAATATTAATAGTCCTCACCTCTTGTGAAAGACTGGAGACCGGTATCTTTTGCAAAGCTTCTTTCAAATATTTTGTGGAGAAGATTTTAGCCTCTTCCATGAATTTCTCACCAGGAAAGGCAATGAGGGAAGCCCGATATAAATTGACAATGCTTCTCATCTCTCCCTCTGTCTCACTGGGAGATCATGTAAACTACCCATTTTGATATTTGAAATGATTCAAAACATCTGCAATCAAAAGATATTTTTTTATTAATCTTAGACGACAGTTTGTCCATCATTCTGAAAGAAATTCAATGAATGATTTATTAATAAAATGTGGATATATACCTGCAGAGACCAGGTATCCATGTAGTCGAAGAGTTCGAAGCCCCAAGGCAGTTGAGTTATTATCAGGAACAACACTTTGTACCCCACATTCAATGCCCTTTTGGTTCCAATAACTGCAGGTCAAAAGAATGTGTCATTATAATCCTGTGTATTCCTTATGTAAGCATAAATAAATAATGGTGACTGACCTGTAAACATAATCAAGGGTTGTTTTTATCTCATTTATAAAATGTCTGTTGATCCCCAAATGTTCAACGCTATCGACCATCCAAAGGTATTGAATGGGTTCATTGAGGAGACTGAATTCTCCGTCTTGTAATGACATTGAATTGAACATCTTCTTTACTTCATCAATCAGTCTGTTAGAAACCCATGGTAGGTATAGAGGTAAGATTCCTTTAATTTGTATTAATTGTGATGGTATTGATCATTTTTATAACAAATGTGCTCATAATAAAAAGAGAAATTATGAAGGTTACTCAAAATGCAAACAAACATATAAAGGAAAAAGAACTACAAAGAAAGTTTTCAAGAAAAGATTATGCACCAAAGAAGACATCTTATCATCATATGAATATGAAGTCAATGACAATGAGACAAGAAGAGTTCTATTCATGGCAGTAGAAGACTCTGATAAAGAAAACTTTGAAGAAGAATATGAAGAAGCTGAAGACGAATATGAAGAAGTTGAAGAAGAAATTGAAGAGGCAGAAGTTGACTACCGAGAAGAATTGTTGTGTGCCATAGAAGTTATCAGAAGAGAAAAGAAGAAAAACAAGAAACTACAAGTGGAACTAGACAAGAAAAAATATACTCAAGAACTAGAACAAATGATCACAAATTTGAAGGTTCAAAAAGAAGAATATAAAATAATTGAATAATCACTCAAAGATGTTAGGATATTTAAACACTTAGGAATTAGTTAAGATCTACTTGGTCTAATATGTCGTTAGGTAAAAGTGTGTTTCTTTAGTATGCATTAGTATGCATTTGTAGTTAGGCAATCCGATGGTCACGATATGTTCCCGACATAAAGTGATCTGACGGTTCATACTCTCCTCGATCTTAATGGCCATTGATCCGTGGCTTAACACCCGATTGGTCCATGATCTCTATTTAAAGAGCATGGAGGGTCATTTGTTGATGATCGATTGTGAGAAACTCTCTTGTAAAATCTCTCTGTAA
>ML784389.1:1253775-1271708 GCA_009831015.1 Picea engelmannii
AATCATTGGAAAATGAACAGTCAGAATTGGGAACAAGAATACAAACGAAGAAAATGTTCTACTAGTAGAAGATATGAAACATAATCTTCTAAGTGTGGCTCAAATGTGTGAAAAAGGTCATAAAGTTACTTTCGACTCACAAAAGTGCGAGATAAGAAAAGAAGGTTCAAGAGAATTGATTTCTACAGCTACAAGAACTTCAAGCAACATATATGTGTTAAGTGAAATTGGAAATGAAAAGTCTTGTCTAAGAAAGAAACATGAAAGTTGAATATGGAACAAAAGAATGGGTCACATACATTTTGATAACCTTTTCAAAGTCAGTAAAAGAGAAGCAGTCAAATAAATTCCCCAGATCACAAAACCAACCAACACTTTATGCAAGAATTGTCAACAAGGAAAGAAAACAAAGACCAGGTTCAAACCAAAGGAATATTCAACAACAAGACCATTGGAAATTGTGCACATTGATCTAGTTGGACCAACTAAAACAAAGGGTTTAAAAGGTGAGAAATACTTTACGTTATTATTTGATGATTATACAAGAATGACTGTAGTTTTCTTTCTCAAGAATAAGTCAGAAGCTTTTGAAAACTTTAAGATCTACAAGGAAATGGTTGAAAATGAAATGGATTCAAAATCAAATGCTTGAGATATGATAATGGAGGAGAGTTCACTTCAAAGGAATTTATGGACTACTGCAACAGTCATGCAATAAATAGGAAATTATCCATTGAAAGGACACCTCAACAAAATGGAGTTGTTGAAAGAAAGAACATGACAATATAGGAAATGGCTCGAACAATGCTAATGGATTCCAAATTGATAGATATATTTTGCACACAGGTAGTGCATACAATAGTTCACATTCAAAACAGAGTAATTCTCATAAACAACACTGAAAAAACTCCCTACGAGCTATGGAAAGGAAGACCAACAAATGTGAAACACTTCAAAGCTTTTGGAAGCAAATGCTACATCAAAAGAGAATATGGCATAATGGGAAAGTTTGACTCTCATGTCAACAAAGGATTACTTATTGGTTACTCAATTACAAGGAAAGCATACAAGTGTTACAATCTGAGATTGAACAAAGTTGTGGAAAGCATCAACGTAACAATTAATGAAACAGGTAGACGAGAGTCAAAGGAAGAAGAAAATAAATCAATGGAACAACCTTTCAAAGAAGAAGCAGAATATGAAAAAGAAGTAGAAGAGAAAGATGAAGAGAATTCGACAGAATCATAAGAGCAAGTTCAACAAGTGTCTCCAAAGACACCTAGAAGACGAGTACAGAAGAATCATCCTTCAAATCAGATTATCAGAAACAAAGATGCATGAGTTGAGACTAGAAGAAGAATTCGTTCACTAGAACAAACACACCTAGAACTCTTATATACAATTGGACCAAACTGTTTTGAAGAAGCCAACAAGGATGAGTTTTGGAATAAGGCCATGGATGAAGAATTGGATCAAATAGAGAAAAATGACACTTGGGAATTGGTTCCAGGACCAAAGAATAAGAATGTGATCAACACAAAATGGGTTTTTAGGAATAAATTGACTGAAGATGGACAGGTTACAAGGAACAAATATAGATTGGTATGTAAAGGATATGCACAGATTGAAGGAATCGACTTTGAAGAGACATTTGCCCTAGTTTCTAGAATGGAAGCAATCTGTTTTCTTTTATCTTATGCATGCTCCAAAAATATTAAAGTGTATCAGATGGACGTAAAATATGTTTTTTTGAATGGGGAACTTGAAGAAGAAGTCTACATTGAACAACCAAAAGGATATCAGTTGTCATAAAATGAAAATTATGTGTGTAAATTAAAGAATGTCTTGTATGGTCTAAAACAGGCTCCTAGAGCATGGTACTCTAGAATGGATAAGTATCTACAACAGGCAGGGTTCAGAAAAGAAAGTGAAGACAACAACCTCTACATCAAGGTAAGTCAAGGTAATATTTTATTAATCAAAGTTTATGTTGATGATATTATTTTTGGTAGTGATGATGAAAGGTTAAGCCAGAAATTTGCAAAGGATATGCATAATGAATTTTAAATGTCGTTACTTGGAGAACTATCCTTCTTTATGGGACTTCATATACATCAAAGCAACCAAGGAATTTTTATTTCTCAAACTAAGTATATCAAAGAAATGATAAAGAGGTTCAGAATGGAAGTTTGCAAACCAGTTATCACTCCCATGCAAACCAGTTGCAAGTTAAGAAAAGATGATGATTTAAAGTCTACATATCAGAGGAAATACAACTCAATGATTGACAACCTACTATTTGTGACAGCATCCAGACCAGATGTAATGCAAGAAGTTGGACAGGTTGCACAATTTAAAGCAGTACCAAAGGAATCACATGTATGAGCAGTGAAGAGGATTTTCAGATATATCAAAGGAACATAAGAGTTAGGATTATGGTATCCAAAAGGAACGGATCTATCACTTATTGCCTACACAGATGCAGATTGGGCAGGTTGTATTGATGATCGATGAAGCAACAGTGGAGCAATGTTCTACTTGGGTGAGTGTTTAGTATCATGGCTAAGCAAGAAACAATCATTAGTATCTTAATCTACAGCCAAGGTAGAGTATATTGCAACAACATCATGTTGTAAACATGTTCTTTGAATGAAACAAACTCTGACAGATATACAGGTTTAGTATGATGAGCCCATTCCAATCTATTATGATAATACAAGTTCCATAAGTATCTCAAAGAACCCGGTGATGCACTCCAATGTGAAGCACATTCCAATCAAGTATCACTTTCTACAGGAGAAGGTTGCAAAAAAGAACATCAGAGTTGAGTATGTGTCCACAAAGGATAAAGTGGCAGACATATTTACAAAACCACTTCCACGGGAATCCTTTGAGTAACTTCACCAGAGACACATAGTTATTTCTACTCTAAAATGAATTCTTTTGAATGCTTATCTTATATGTCTTATATGTACACGAGGAAGCACCGTAAAGAGGACAATTCAGTCAGGGGGAGAAGCTCTGGATGGAAAGATACCTTTTCCATTGATGACAAAGGGGGAGAGATTCATCAGATGCAAAGGAAAAAGGCATGGTTCTAGGGGGAGAAATGGTCACAGATATGTAGATGATAGAGGCATGTTTCTAGGGGGAGCATGAGTGATATGACTTCAGTATTGCATGACATAATTTCAGTTTTGCATCATAGTTTTTCCATCAATGCCAAAGGGGGATATTGTTGATTAAGGGTTGTTGTCATTGATTTCAACCCTTGAATAAATCCCAATAGCACAAAGGATGAAATCCAAAGTGGTCCCCTTACGGTGAAAGCGTTCACGTGAAGACGCTTTGCGGATTGAGTTATCTTAGAAGTATTGTTAGAGAATAGTGATTATTTGTGAAATAATGAGATGAAGGTCAATGAATTTGTCAATGAAACTATCCTATATAGATAGTGCTTGTCATGCCATTTACGGTGGTATGTGGAAGGTCACATAAATCCTCACAGTTAGAGAGTTATGACCATAAGAAGTTGGAGAACCTAGGTTTGGGTAATGGACCCAAGTTTGTTTGATGGATAATGGTATGAGTTTTGATATATTTGTAGGTAATAATATTCTATATGGATAGTACATGTCATTCCATTTCTAGTGGTATGTGGAACGTCACATAACTCCTCACAGTTTGACAAGTATGGCCTTACAAAGTTGGAGGACCCTCATATGTCATCTAGAAGCCCCATAAGCTCAAAGTAGTCAAAGTGGTTTAAGAGATTTTAGAAGGTAAATAATAAAGTGAAGTGATGAGTGTACTATAATTCAAAGTGAATACAAAATAAATTATTTAAATAATAAATTTAATGGAGAAATTAGAAGTGGGTTAACCTTAAAATAAGGAAAGTGGGCAAAGTGACCTAGAAGATGTTTTTAAGGAAGCTACTTGGAGAGTATAAATAAGAGGCAAGTCTCTCTAATTTTAGATCACACTTGAGCATATTGAATATTTATAGGTGTTTGAGGTAACCAAAGGATATCTAAGATGAATTTCTGAAGGAAGGTGAAGAAAAGAAGGTCGGAATTCAAGGGAGCTCTTCCAGAGAATAAGTCTTTGCTCCATCCTAATGAAGAAGACTAGATGTTGAGCCTAGCCCCAAAGGCCCCTGGTGGTATTTCTTCTTACTCTTCTCAGCTGGATCTTTGGGAAATTCTTATGGACCCTCTTAACTTTTCAAATTGGAGGAAGGCACTTCATTAACACGCTCTATTTTTTTATGGAACTTATAAAGGGAATCCAGGGGCAGCAGGAGGGGGTGGGGTTCTCCTAAGCCCATATGAAACAACTGAATTTACTCTCTCTTGGGGAATTGGAGATGACACTGACAATATCACTGAAGCTCTCGCACTTTGGCAAGGAATATATCAAGTTTTGGCTATGAAAGTTATATAGATTATTGTTTTTGGAGACTCCTGTGTGATCATCCAAGCTTTAAACACCCATTCCCTCCCCCACAACATGAGGCTCTAACAACTAATATGAAAAATCATGATTTTACTCCCTTCCTTTCACAAGATCAAATTCTTTCACATTTTACGGGATATGAATGGAGAAGGAGATAAAGCAGCTAACAAAGCAACCCGATTGAGCAAAGGGACCTTGTGTATCAATGGAAATACCCAAAGTTTTAATATCCCCTAGCATTGTTGGCTTATTAGAAAGATGTTGTCCTCTGAAGTCAAGGGATGGAAGAAATTCATGATGTACATGTGCCACTGGTTACCATTGCTTTTTAATAGAATCCATAACTTTTTCTGTTAAAAAAAAAATCATCATAATCAATCAGCTAATTGTTGTAATGTGTCATAAAAGAAAAGCATTAACTTGAATATACAACATGTATACTAGAATTGTAAAAAAAAAAAACCATGCTAACTCTCCAAAATAGAGTGTTTGTGGTTGGTAAACTAACACAAAATAATGAAAAGAAAATAATATGTACTCTTTGCTTCAATTTATTGATTGAAAGCAAATGCATTTTTTTGGCAGTAATAGAAAACTGTAATTAAATATTTAAAAAATAAATTAAAATTGTTGTGAAAATATATATATATTTTTTTTTATATGAGTATTATCTACCACACATTTAGAACAATTTCTATCAATATTGTGAGACTTGACATAATGATATTTAATCTTATATCTTTATAATAATATTTAATCTTCTATGTTTAATTTTTAAAATTAAAGATAATAATTTGAATGACAATTATATTATTAATAAAAATAAGTTGAAATATTAATTTGGTTGAAATAAATTATTTTCTCATATTATAAATATTTAAAAGAGAAAATGTTTATTAAAATTAAGAGAAAATGTTTATTAAAATTAAAGATAATAATTTGAATGACAATTATTGATAAAAATGAGTTGAAATGTTACACGTTTTCTATAAATATTATTTTTTTTTAAGTAAAAACGATGGGACCTGTTATATTAGAATAAGAAAAATAAAGTAACCATTTGCGATGCCAGATGTCCCGTCTAAACAAGAAACCGGGACAGCTGGGAATCCCTTTCCATGTGTCTCCCAGCTAACATAATTAACAAAATTAACAGTGTGTCGTCCTGCCCGAAGGAAACCAGGACTATCAGTCATGAAGTTTTAACTGTATCTCATGCACTGGTTCTAAGAAAACTAAGAGCTAACTGGCCCGAAGCCTAATTCATAACAGAAGAAGCAAATTCTAACCACTAGAATCATTTAACCTTTGAGCCTACGCATTTGTCCTCATCCTCGTGATGTCGCCACCCTGCCAGAAACGCATAAGCCTACGTGCACGTTGGGCATTACCTCTTTGGAAGAGTTATGGAGTGAGCTGCGAAGAGAAGGTCGAGTCTCTAGTCAATTCGGGCTAGGCGAAAGACCTGATCATCCAAGAGACTCCTTAACTCGAAAAGGAGAGTGAGGTACCCCGAGTCAGTGAAGAGCAGTTGCTCCTTCCTCTGGCTATCGATTGACACTGGGGAAATGGTCTCTGTTGTGTCGTGATGCATATGCACCTGTTGTTTGTGGGATTGAAGCGCTGCCTCCATGGGTGGTTCAAGAGGAATCTCCTCTTCTATATAGCAGGTGGTGTAAGGCTCCTTTAGGCTAGTGGCTCTAGGGCCAGGCAGAATGCTCGCAGGTGGAGGCTTGTTGTCTGAACCAAACTCTGAAGGTGGGTTCCAATTATTTGGCACTATGAACAGAGTGTGCTCGGGGACGCTCTCCAAGCCATCCTCCAGGATAACTTCTTCCATGTATGCGATTGGAGGCGTTCACGGTTTCGTGCGCCTTCGGATGGTTGCCATTGCTATTGCCTTCTCGAATTTCTTTTTCCTCTGGTGTCGAGATTCATCCGTATACTAGGCAGCGCCCCTGCGTGGCCTCCCTCTCGCTCTGGGCATGGTGGGGGTCCCGTAAATTACCAGGGTTCTTTCCAAATGGGTCTTTCTACTCCAGAACTCTAACATGGCCACAGAGTGCTACTACTATTCCAGTGGAGAGGATGAAATGTTGTGGGAATGCTGCTATTCCAATGGAGCGGATGCTGCAAAGGGTGAATGTCACTTTGCTTTGTCAATTTGGGTGATAAGGAGGAGGGCTAACATGACCTCCATGACCATTAAAACTTGATAGTGAGTGCACTGAGGGCCAGTACCATTCCCTTGCGCGAAGGGGCTCATCACATGAGTGCAACTGCATTGATCCATGGAGAGTTAAAGTCTGACGGGATAGTGGCTGGTAGATGCATTAATATCGCATCCCAACCTGATCCCGCATGGCTCTATTGTGCAACATGTCACCCCATCCAGGGGTTGAAGGTCTCTAGTGGCTAAGGTTTGGCATCGAGTGGAGATTTCTAAATCTACTGAGATGTGGGCTTCCCAGCAAAAGCGTTCAACTCCTATTTCGACTGCTTCGTTTGCTAGGAAATTGGCAACCTTGTTTTCATCTCGTTTCACGTGGGAGGGAATGATGCTGAGATGGGGTTGGAGGAGGCAATTGAAGTCTTCGAGCAGACCAGAGAGTCTCCAACTTGGTGATATTTTTGCAGGGTTGCATCCATGGAGAATCTTGGTGGTTAACTTGATGATGACTTGTGAGTCCCCCTCTAAGATAATCCTATAGTAGCCTTTGTCCATGGATTTTTAGAGACCTTATAGTAGTCCTATTAGATCATCTATGTTGTTGGTTGTGTCCCCTAGGAAGCCCGCATCCAGACCAAGGATTTCACCACTAGAATTTCTGAGCACTGGCCCATATCCTGTTGTTCCCGGGTTGCCTTTGGAGGCTCCATCAAAAGTTACTTTGATGAAATTTGGTGGAGGGGGAGTCCAGCTGGTTGGACTAGTCTGTTGACGCTTGTGATTCCTTGGTCTCAGTTGACTGATTAGAATGGGCTGCCAATTTTGAAGAATGCATTGTTCCTCTGGGTTGCAGTGAAAGTCTTCCTCTGTCCAAGACTTACTCCTGATTGTTTCCTTGATTAGTGAGTTGATTTTCTCCCAAGTGGCCTCTGGCAGGGATGGTTGGGAGTGGAATATTCTCTTATTCCATTCCTTCCAGATTTTCCAAAGAATAAATCCCAGCAAAAGTTTCCAGATGAGATTTAGTATAGGGTTTTTGTAGGTACTGTGGTCCCAATTCTCAATTGTGTCACTGATGTTGCTCCAATTTTGGTTGGATTTGCGCATTATTTGCGCTCCTTGGTCCCAGATCTGTTGGCTGTAGTGACATCCATTAAAGAGGTGTTCTTTAGTTTCCTCTTGTTGATAGTAGATAAAGTAGAGGGATGGTCTAATGAAGCCTCTTTTCCTTAGATTATCCCACGTTAAGGCCCTATTGTGCACCACTAGCCACAAAAAGGTGGAAACCTTAGGCCAGAGAACGGGGTTCCAGACTTTGCTCCAAATGTGCTCCTTGTTTTGATCTTGGTGATTTCCTTACAGAAAGTAAGATTCTTTGATTGTGAAGGTGCCAACTGTGGAGTATCCCCACCTTAGGATGTTCGGTCCCTCTCATTTGGGTATTTTCCGACGGTTAGCTTGAAATTGCCAGCTCTGCAGATTAAAATTTTCTGGGATTCCGAGATCTTGATTCGAGATCTTCCATTGGCGCCACAAATGCTGTTGTGCTTGGGGTTTCCAAAGGTCCTTAACCCTTAGGGAGGTGTTTTGATGGAGAGCTCTTTTAATATTGGATAGCTCCTCCATTTCATCCAAGGGTTTGAGTTGCTGCCATGAGTCTTTCCAGAACATGGCACTTTCTCCATCTCTTATCTCCCAGAAGGCATGATTCTGTACCAGTGTGTGATTTTGCCAAGATGTATTCCAGACATTGGAACCATGTATTCAGTTGTTATGCCAGATCAATTGGTCCTCTGGTGTGAGGGGGGCATACTTCTGTTTCCACAGTTGTGCCCAGGCGGCTGTTGGAGTTTTTAGCCATCTCCACCAGATTTTGGCTCCCATTACTTGATTGAGTTTCCCTGGATCTCGGAGTCCCAATCCTCCTTGAATTTTTTCCATGCATAGTCTGTCCCAGTTGACTAGAGCCCATTTCTTGTTGGGTTGGTGACCATGCCAGAGGAAGTTTCACTGAATATTCCTAATGGCTCTGATAAATTGTTTGGGAGCAGCCAAAGCGGTGAAGAGATAGGTGGGTAGAGCTTGCAAAACAGACTTGAGGAGTACTAGCCGAGAAGCAATATTGAGGGGTCTAAAGGTCCAATTGCTTAGCCTGTTGGAAATGGAAAGGATAAGGTTGTCCCAGGAGATGGATCTGGTCGCCGCTCCTATGAGGGGCACACCTAGATAGTTGGATGGAAGGGAGCTCCTGGGTATCCCCATAAGTCTGGAAATATGAAGTTGGGCAGAGGCCGGGGTATTAAAAAAGTAGATCTTGGATTTTTCCAAATTGAGTGACATGCCTGAGGCTTTGTTAAAGTTAGAAAGGATGGAGTTGAGCTTGTTATATTCCCTGACCATGGGGGAGTTGAGAAGGAGGGTGTCATCAACAAATTGGCTATGAGAGGGAGCTGGCTGAGTATTGTGAAGAGGCAGGCCTTTGAGTGAGCCTTCAGTGACTGTTTCCTGGATATATCTTCCCAAGCCTTCCGCCAACAGTACAAACAGGAAGGGGGAGAGGGGGTCCCCATGTCTGATGCCTCTGGATGGTGAGAAATGTTGGGATGGTACACCATTTACCAGAATGGAGAAGAAGGTTGAGGAGGTGAGATTCATGACCCAGTTTACCCAACCCTGATCAAAACCAAAAGAATCTAAGATAGCTCTAAGATATTGCCAGCTGGCTCGATCGAAATCTTTTGAGAGATCGAGTTTGATTAGCATACCTGGAGTTCTTGAAGTCTTGAGGGAGTGGATGATATTGTGAGATAAGATGACGCTATCCATGATTTGTCTCCCTTCTACGTATCCTACATGTTCCTTGGAAATGAAGAATGGCAGAATGGGTTTGAGTCGATTGGCTATTACCTTCGTTATAATTTTGTAGATGACATTGCACATGGCTATGGGTATGAACTGTTTAGGGTTTGTGACTCTTTCTTCCTTCAGAATAAGGGTGAGAAAGGTGGCATTGAGATCTGGTAGGACCAGGCCTAAAGCTCTTGATTCCTCTACCACTTCCCACACTTATTTTCTGACCAGATCCCAGCAGTGGTGGAAGAAATCCGTTGTGAATCCATCCAGGCCAGGGGCCTTTCCTGGAGGCATGGTTTTTACTGTTTGATCCACTTCTTCTTGGGTGATGGGCCGAGTTAAAGCTTCATTTTTCTCGGTAGTTACCAGTGAAGGTATGTGACCGGTGACTCTATGTATGGCTTCCATTCTGTCCTTCTTTGGTTCTGTTAGAAGGTCTTGGTAGTACTTGAGCAACTCAGCTTCGATTTTGGAGTGTTCCCTGACTGTGTTACCCTGACTGTCCTCCAAGTGAGTGATTCTATTGACGTTTTGTCTGTGAATCATAGCTCTATGAAAGAATTTCGTATTCGTTTCACCTTCCTTGAGCCATTGCACTTTGGATTTTTTCTTCCATAGGATTTCCACTTGCTTCCTTCTCTCTTCTAGTTGTTCCTGGAGTTTCTCCTCTTCCTTCATTAATTCTGTGGTTCTATATCTGGGAATGAATATTTTTTGAATCTCCACCAGACTTCTTTCTATGCTCTGTATGCTTTGAAGTATATTTCCAAAGCTTTTTTTGTTCCATTGTTTCAACAACTGCTTGAATTTTTTAAGGCGCTGCTGGAATTTATACATGTTGGAGCCATGGTATATTTCCGCTTGTGCCCACTAGGTTTTGGCTAGTTGCTGAAAATCCGGATGCGATAGCCAAAATTTCGCGAAGCGAAAAGGATTATACTTAGGTAGCTCTCCCGAGTCTAGCTGTAGTGCCAGAGGCCAGTGGTCTGAACTTGCTTTTGGTAGAATGAGGCTTTCTAGATAGGAACTTGATTCCATTATTTCTTCGGTGACTAAAAAGTGATCCAGTCAGCATGCAATGTGTTGATTGCCTGATCTGCGATTAGACCAGGTGAAGGTACCATTTTTGTTTTCTATATCTACTAATTTTAGATGATCAATGAGAGCTTTAAACCTACCACTGTCTTGTTCTAATTTTCTGGTGCCTCCTGTTTTCTCCTCCAGCATCAAGATCATGTTGAAGTCACCTCCTAAGATCTAGTTTTGAGTTGTTTCCAGGGTCTTGATTAGTTCAAGTCGCTCCATGAATTTGTCTTTGTCCTGGTTATTGTGAGGCCCGTAGACATTGGTGATGGAACCTACCTGATTCGAGATGATGACCTCGAAGTGAATTGTTATTGTACCTATTGTTGAAAAGGGTTTTCTTATAGTGATGTTGGACGGGTTCCATAAGATAGAAAGACCCCCTGAGGCACCTATGGAATCTGTTGTTATGGAATTGCATTCTCGCCATATGCACTGAAAGATGATTTCAGCCTCTGCTCCTTGGCATTTGGTTTCCTATAATAGTAGAATATCTGGCTTTGCTTCTATGATATAGTCTCGAAGGATCCTTTGCTTGGATCTACCATTGAGTCCTCTAATGTTCCAGGTGATGATCTTCATCATTAAGAGGGTGGTGTTGTGTGGAGGTATCCCTCCGAGAGCTTGTGAATCTGACCTGAATTTATGATGAGGTTGCCTGCTTCCTTGATCAGTTGGTGCACAGTTTTCCATCCTCTTCGTTTGTTTTCTCGAATGACTCGCTTCGAGCTCGAGCTCGAGTCTGTTGCTATACCCAGGCATGATGTGGATCCTGCCGAGGAATTGATAAATACCTTGTGTACCTTGTGCAATTGTTCCTCAGGGAGGGTTTGCAGGTCCTTTTGATTTAGGGCTTCCTCAAGCTTTTCTAGATCTATTCCTGCTAGATCTCTATTGTCCAACAGCATTGGGGTGTCCCCATCTCCGACTCCTCTTTCTTCTGTGTGGGTTTCACAGGCTTGGGGAGAGGGGTTAGGATCTGGGTTGTTTTTTTGCGGCTGTTGAGAGTCCTTGTGTGGGTCCTGAATTTCCTCATCTTCTGGCAGCTGATCCAAAATATCATAAGAGTTTTTGGTTGCGATTTTTTGTCTAGAGTCTGGGATCTTCTTCCTTAATGGGTTTCTCTTTTTTGATGCGACCGTGGTAAAGCCATCCTTCTGTGTGGTGTCATTTACTCTGGCAGCTTGTTTAATAAGAGGACAATCTCGATATAGGTGGTCGTGCTCATGGCATCTCCTGCATCTAAAGGGAATGTGCTCATAGTCTAGCGTTTGTTTCCAGTCCTCATCCTAGTATTCAAGGGTCACTGCTCCAGGGAGTTCCTTGGAGATGTTCATGTATACACAGATCCTGGAATATGAGGTATATTTTCTCTATCTTGTGGCTTCCGAAACTTTGACATATTTCCCTAGGGTGTTCCCTATGCCCATTAGAATCTCTTCCAGCCAAAACCCTTGCGGCAAGGAGTATAGGTGGATCTATACAGGGGCCATGGTGAAATCTTCTTTGTCCGGGCTAAATCTTTCAGTCTATAAGTGTAGGAACAACCCTACCGAGTTGTAGAAGTACGACCCATTTTCAAATATCCTGTCCTTGTCCTCTATGTTGCACCTTTTTCATCACCTTGGTGAGAAAATAAGAGATGCTTTCATGCCTAGTTGGGTCTTGCTGAGCAAGACAGCTATAGAGGAAAGAGTTAGAGAAAGAAAAACAAAACTATAAGAAAGAATTAAACTAATATAAACTAAAATCATAAGCATAGGGATATAGAGATAACAAAAACAAAAATACCCATGTCACCAATGTTTTTAGGCTGATCTATTGATGAAATCAAAGCACCAAGAAGAAAGGGGACTATGAGTCCCTTCTTCCTCCAAGGGAAGGTTCTTGGACCCTCACAAGATTGCTCTCCTTACAACAAAGAAAATGAAAATAGTGGTGAAAGAACTCTTTGCAAATCCACTCAATGGAGAGGTGGATTGCTCAATGAAATGGTGCCATTGTGTTCTTGTCAAGGATGGAGTCCTTAAAACAATCTAGGCAGCATAACATTACTTAGAATTCCTTGAGAAAATGAGGTGCATTCATGGCTTTTTATAGCATTGCATTGGGTTATTGTGTAACTTCTTTGTAGTGTGAAAAGAGGCCATTTAGGGCATTATTAGGTCTTTGACCAGCCCACCATTCGGATCCAGCCTGGATTTGGAGGTCAAATCAGCTTGCGAGTTGAACCATAAGTGGTTGAGAGGCCGACCACATTCATAAATGCACCATTTAGCAGGTGTGTGGCTTTTTGCACTAACAGTCGTGCATCGTGCGCGTATGCACACACTCTACGTCCCTGTTCCGTGCATGTGCATGCGCGCCCAACTTATGTAAAGCACTCTTCAATTTGTCACTACTTTATATAGTTTTTTTCCCTTTTTTGAATGTTGTGAGATTAATGGCCATGAATGACTTCATTACTGTTTGACGATGGTGAGTTCTTGTAACCATGTGCAGACGAAATTTCAGTTATAACAGATGCCCCCTGATGGATGAGGTTAGGAGCATACGAATAGCTGAAATCCATCAATGTTTCTTCTACTGAGAATGTTTTTGTAAGAGAGAGCAATAGTGGGATCGCTCAGAGCAATCCATTGGAGAAAAAAGGAACTGGTAGGACCCGATATTCCATGAGGTGTATAAAATAGAAAATTGTGTACAAACGAGGTGGGCATGCCCCATTCTCGTGTTATGTAACTCTGGAAAAAGATGACTGAAGTGTTGGTGTAGACAACTACAACACCCTCGGGGGAAGTCGTGAGAGAGGTAGAAGACAATTCTGCAAATGAACATGCTCTGAATAGTAGGCATTGATCGCAGTAATAAGTAGCAGCGATGATGTGGGCATTGATAGCCCAGCTAAGTTTAGAGGTCTTCGAAAAATAAAAGAACTAACTGCAATAGTCACAAAGTAAGACCCACCGTAACATGAGAAAGTGTTGGCGTCGAATGTTACGGGAGTCAACGACAACAGGGAACAATGGTGTTTCACCATGTGCCATCTGAGATATCTCATTGAATGGAGAATGAGAATCAAGATACTATCACCCTTTTGGAAAATGGTGTTGATGTTGAAAAAAGGGGACGCAACTCCCAGAAGCAAAGGGCTTCATGGAATCTACTGAGGTGAGGAAGTAGCAGAGGTACATGGGCGAAGTCAAGAGGGTGGAAGACTCAAGAATGCCCTTGGTTGGAGGATGTATGAGATAAAAAGTGGCCGCAACCGTGTAACAAGGTCGAGTGTCAGGGGGACAACAAGACTGGTAATAAGTTGTGCCAGAGGCGGGACAAAGTGAATAAATGCAGAGGATAGAGGTAAGTGACCTGTGGGGTACTCTGAATATATGGACGATGCTGGCAAGGGTAGATGATCAAGAATGCTCCAACCAAGGGTGACATGGGTTGCATGTGGCCAAAAGGAGGTAAGTCGCCAAAGGTGATGAAAAAAGAGAATGTAATGACTGGAAATAAAGGCGTTTGTACAATAAATAATGAATGATTGGGGAGAAATGTACAGATACAGAAACGAGTGCCCCAGTGTGATATGGGTGGCCCATGGAGGGCAGAATTTTGTTGGAAAATGGATGAAGGGTGGGGGCCCCATTGGTGAGTTTTTGTATGAGGTAGGTGAAATGAAGGTAGGTTCACAGATGGGAAAACTGATTGTGGATGAAATGAAGGGTTCATGATAGTGCGGAGGTGCAGGTAAAAAATAGAACCGTAAAGAGATAATCTGGGATTCCATGTGGGAAAGCTAGCAAAATGAGGAGAAGGAGTATGTGGTTGATTCACGACATGATGAAAGACTATCGAGACTCCCATCCCTAAAGGGTAATGAAAAACAACATGAGTGTCAAAAAGTGGCAAAAGGTGCTATGAATGGGATAACTCATATGGGTAAGAATGCTACTGGGTAATAGTACCGACGATGGAAATGGAGGCGTGTGTACTACAAAGCTAGGAATGAGGATCCTAAAGGACAATATTAGAGGGTGTGACTGGAAATGTAAATGCAATACAGTGGGAGAGACTACATGCCAGTGCTGAGTATATACCTGAAGGGGTTATGCCGATGGATGATGAGAAAGTACCTACACACATAACAACCAAATACCTAAACTGAACAATATCTGAAGAGAATTAAAGATATGAGTATGTATTTTATAAATGTGACTATGCGCATGCGTACCTGACCATGATATGAAAAAAAGGCACCCCGGGGGCTCAGGATGCAAATTGACCCAGGGGCTGCGGTGATGTAGGTGATGGGATGTTGATCCCTTGGTTGAAGATGGTTTGAAAAATGGACACCTTGGGCTCCTGGAATGGTGAGTGGAAGTTTGGAAAAAGGCCTATATATAGTTGTAGGGCCCACATTACCACCTCATTTGTACCTGTTGCAATAGTGACTGGACAAGCAGTTTGTAGAGGAGATTTGGAGATTCGGGGAGGATGAGGCATCCGATTGAGGATTTGCAAGTATCAAGTTAGTGGTCTGGTTTTTAGAGAGGGTTCCAATGTTGTGCCTGAGGATTCTACTGGAGATGCCAGGGGCGCGAGAGCAGCGGTTGAGGTGGTGGTCTACAATTTTGCTTCGTCATGGTGGTGGCGAAGGTGGCCACTTCTTTTCAGCAGAGGCAACACAGGTGTGGTGGCAGATGTTGCAGGTGATACTGCGGTACCCCTATGATGGGGTGGACTTCCGGGGTGACCTGGACATGGTTCTACCTTCAGGGGAGGTGTTTCACCATCGAGGTATTTTTAGTATTTGATGTGCATGTTTGTGGTTTATGTTGTTTTTTTGTTTTTGAGATATCAGTCCATATGTATATGATATAGATGTTGATACTATCTTTTGTTGTTGTTCTTTGCATGTGCAGATGTGGCACCTCGTGGGCGCGAGGTGGAGATGCAGAGAGCACCAGCTCATCGAGAGCTGGAGAGACTATCGCATGGAGAGAGATGTCGGTGGGAGGATGTTGCAGGGCGACCAGCTGATCTTGAGAGGGAAGCGAGGAGGCGCCGGTTCGATGACCCTGGTGCGGGGCCATCACACGCTCCTCCGATGGTGGCCGGAGTGGATTATGATGATATAGGTCGTCATCTGGAGATGGTTTTATAGGACGTGTTGGAGGGCATGTGGACACGCATCCAGGACGAGAGCTTCCTGGAGCAGTGTGTGGGGGTGTCGCCACCATGGTGGGCCATAGTGCGACGTGCAGCGGTGCTTGCTGCTATGACGAGTGGACGTCTGTCGCCGAGGCAGGAGGGTCCTGTAGGTGGGCCACCACCGCCTAGGGTAGGTGGTGGTGGGCCACCACCACCTGAGGGAGGAGAAGGTGGTGGGGCGATAGAGGCACCATGAGTGGTGCATGATGTATATCTTTGTTTTTGGTTGTATATAGGCTGGTGAGCCCATTTTTTGTACCGAGGTGCTGTATTGGCCTACGGATATATGTATTTTTGTATGTAAACATTCGGATGGCCTGATGGGATTTTATATATACATGAGTATACATATTTTGAGATTCATATAGTGTCTACATGTGTTTTTTGCTGATGAGTTTGATGATGTCTATTCTATATATATGCTATGACAAGATTTGTGAGATTGTTATGTATGTATATCTTGATGTGATATATGCCAATCTAACACCATGTTAGCTATGTGATCTGTTATTTGATTCAATTGTCTTGGAATGTGTAAATGTAATGGAATCAAAATGTCGAGATAATAGCCTAACCTGTAGGTATTTGCGAAAGAGGCACGGATCGCGTACATGGTACACATTGTTGAGCTAGAGAAAGACTAGCTAAGAGTCGAGGAAGATGCTAAGGTGACGAACATGATGATGTTGGGTGTCAGCCAAGAGGCCGATGACCGCAGTGTATTCATCTTGGTTGTTGGTGTCTAGCCCCAATCATATGTCGCTTGAATGTAGCATTTCATGTGAGGGGGTGTAGAGAGCCCAAGCAGCTGAAGCGAGATTTTGTGTCCAACGGCTGGTGCTGTCGGCGTAACCAATGTGGTAGGCTAGTGGAGGAGGCATCTGTCAATAACACAAGGGATATTTTAGACGTGAGGGTAGAAGAAAAAATATTAAAAACACTAGAAAAATAAATAACCTAAAGTAGGATTACTACTTTTAAGCATAAATTTTTTTGAGATATAACCCATTGACGGGTTCCTTGAGAGAGAGGCCTTCGGGGGAGGCCAAGATGTATGCACCTTTGGTGAGGCAATGTTGGATAATGTAAGGGCCATGCCAAAATGATTCAAATTTTCCCTGGCTGAAGGTATCATGACCGATATCGTAAGCCAGGACGAGGTCGCCTTTGCAGAATGATCAAAGGTTGACATGGCGATCAAAGGTAGCCTTGGATCATTTTTTAGCTGCCTCGTTGTTCTGTAAGGAAGATCGAAGATCTTCATCTAGAGACTCCAAGTTCAGCAAGCGCTGCTCCATTGGAGCAGTGTCAGGTAATAGCTCAATTGAGGTGCATAAGGTGGGAATTTAGCACTCGATGGGAAGAGTTGCCTTGACCCCATTGACTAAATGGAATGGTGTGAAACCAATAGCAGTTTTCACCACCATTCGATAAGCCCATAGCATAGAAAATAACATATGATGCCAATTGGTTTTATGTTTATTAACCGTGCGCTATAACATGGTCTTGAGGACTTTGTTAACTGCCTCGACCTGTCCGTTTGATTGAGGGTAATATGGTGAGGCAAACTCGTGAGAGAAGCCTAACCGAGATGAGAGTTCGACAAAGATATCATTCTCGAAGTTTTTCCCATGGTCGGAAACGAGTTGGAGGGGTACTCCAAAACGGGATATGACGTGGTTAAAGAAAAAATGCGTTGCAGTGTCAGCGGTGTTGTTGAAAGTGGGGATAGCTTCGGCCCATTTGGTGAAGTAATAAATGACGACAACAATGTATTTGTGACCATTGCTGGAGGGGGGATTACAAGTCATAAAGTCGATGCCTCATTTACAAAAAGGGCCAGCAGTAATGACAGGGTGAAGAAGAGCGGGGGGAGCTTGGGCTTTGTTGGCATAGAGATGACATTGCTCACATCGTTTCACAACATGAATGCAATCATGAAAAAAGGTAGGCCAAAAGTAACCAGCTCGGATAATCTTTTGAGCAGTGGATATACCTGAAAGATACCCCCCACTGTTTATGGATAAATCCGTAAGTGCAGACACAAACCGATCTCCCTAGATCCACCTGGATCTAGAACAAAACAGGACAGAATAGGACGCTTTCCTTAAGTTTTAAATATTGAATTTACTAAGAGGCAAGAATAAGTAACATA
>ML784389.1:1312073-1322859 GCA_009831015.1 Picea engelmannii
TTTACTACAACACTAAGTGCTTTTGGAATTGAGCATATATAGTGCGCAGCTATCTTTGAAACAAAAGACTTCCCTGGGTTGATAATTTATGTTTCACTTGGTTGTTTGAAATTAATTAAGCAATTATAGTGACCAACAGCTGGAATGGTGGCAGCTTATCTCTGAGAAGAGATGTGACGGAAGTGCGCATTCGCAAGAAGAAAGTTACAATGAGGCTCTGAAGGAATTTTTACAATAATCAAGAATGCCAAAAACTATAGACATCCAAAAACCTAATCCTAGGAGATGAAGCACCAAAAGTCATGTGGGCCCCGTTTGGGTAAGCTAGTACATCAACTTCCCGGGGTCATAACTTTTGCATACGATCTCCATTTTAGGCGTGTGATAGCCCGTTGGAAACGTATCATCGAGGAGATTCATTTTGGGGGCTCAATCATTCCTTTGGCTACCATTGAGTATCTCGATACCGAAAAACCTTCATTTAGGCCCTCAAAATGGCCCCAGAAGTTAAAACTGCTAAAAATAGTAAATTGCCAAAAATGTCATAAAGTTGTTTTGAGCCAGTTGGAAAAGGTGGGTGGCCACCAATATCCATATGGATCAATCCTCCCTCCTTAGGAAGAAATGGTCTCCATTGCGTTGAGGTCCCCCATTAGATGAGGAAATTTCTGCTGAATTTGGCCCCGGGTGAGCCACTTGCCTTGGTGCAGGAGCTGCCCTGCTTTGACAACTCGATAAAGCTGGATCATTTTTTTTTGAGTGCCCTTGATCTGTCTGTCCACAGTATGATCATTGGATTCTTTTTGTATGCAGTTGGGGTTGAGCTCTGTTGGTGTCAGTTTTTCTACTACTTCTGAGGTGTCCAATAATGGTGGGAAATAAGGTGGAAGGAGATCCACGTTGAACATTGGGTGTAGGCCAAGGAAAGGAGGAATGTTGAGCTCAAAATAATTAACCCCCATGGCCTTGGTGATAGTGTACAGTCCATAGAAGAGTGGGAGAAGCTTCCGATGGGATCCTGTAAGGCGTTCTTTCTGCAAGTGAAACCAAACTTTGTCGCCCACCTGAAACTTATGCGGCACCCGATGTTGATCATGGCGTTGTTTGTACTTGTCATTGGACTTCTGTAGGATATCCTGAACCTGTTGGCGGATGTGCTGGATCCATTCAATGAACCGGGTGGCTTTATCAGCTTCAGTTGGAGCAGGAGATGAGTCAGTCGAAGTGACCGCAAGGGGAAGTGCAACATCTATGGGACCCAATGGTTGGAATCCCAACCCCACTTGAAAGTGGTTGTGGCTGGTTGAGCTATGCAAGGCTCAGTTGTAGCTATGCTGGACATAGGGAATGCTGGACATAGGGAAGGCTCTCATCCCATGTGCGAGGGTTCTTTGAATTATACATGCGAAGGATATGCACAATCATTCGATTTACAACCTCAGTTTGGCAATCTGTCTGGGGGTGGAAGGCCGTGGATTTGGTGAGCTTGGTGTCCAGCAGTGACCAGAGGCTCGACCAGAATGTGCTGAGAAATCGACTATCCCAATCTAATACAATGGTTTGTGGGATTCCAAAATCTACCCAAACTCGTTCAAAGAAGAGCTTGGCAGTATCCTCTGCTGTGATGCTCTTCTTGCAGGCAACCAGAATCGCCATCTTATAAAAACGATCAACAACCACAAAAAAACAGTCATTTCCCTTCTTGGTGGATGGGAGACCCGACATGTAGTTCATTGAGATGGATTCCCATGGCCTGTCAGGAGTAGGAAGAGGGGTGTACAGGCCCTATTTCTTAGTGGTCGGTTTGGCAATAGCGTAGGCAGTGCAGGACCTAATATACTTTCCAACCTCCTATCGAAGTTTCAGCCAGTAGAAATGTTTCTGTAGCATTGCCACTATCTTTTCGACATTGAAGTGTCTTGCCACCCGACTATGGTGGGATTCCCAGATGAGCTTCGCTCACTCACTTGATGGAACACATATATGGCCCAGACGACATAACAACCCATCTTGAAGATGGAAATTATCGACAACTACATTTTCACCCAACATTTGGTAGGTGGTGGCGAAGTCAGGGTCTGTCTCATAGAGTTGGGGCCATCCAGATGTCTCATGGCCGCAAGAGTCTAGCACCGTGGTGAGTGTTGTGACTGTCGGTCTGTTGAGGAAATCAACGACACGATTGGTGCTTCCTGTTTTATACTTGATGTTGAGTTGGAATTGCTATAAGTATGTGGACCACTTTTGATGGTGGTCATTCTGCAGTTTTCCCTGTGTCTGCATGAACTGTAGTGGCTTATGATCAATGTGGATAACTGTCTCCTTCCCAAGATTGTAATGTCTCCACTGGCGGCATGCTTTCACAATGGAGTACATTTCTTTGTCATAAGGAGGGTACTTACGGACAATATCAGACAGTGTCTCACTATGATAGGCCATGGGGTGGCTGTGCTAAGTGAGAACGACACCCACAACATAGTCTGAAGCATCTGTCTCGATCTTAAAGGGATGTTGCAGGTCTGGTAGTGAAAGTACTAGGGTTGAGCACAAGCGTTGCTTCAAATCATCGAACGCTTGTTGCTGTGACTGGCCCCACGCAAATTTTTCCTTACCACCACCCTTGTTTATTTGGCTGAGGGCCCATGCAATATGGGAGAAACCCAACACGAACCCGCGGTAGAAATTAGCAAGTCCCAAGAAGCTTCAAAGCTTAGTGAGTGTTGTTGGGGATGGCCAGTCATGGATGAATTGGATCTTGGCTGGATCCACATGTACGCCATGATGATCAATGATGTAGCCCAGGTAATGGACCCTATCCATGCCGAAGGAGAATTTTTCTAGGTTGGCGTATATCTTGTGCTGCCGCAGGGTGTGAAAAACTTGTTGAATATGCTGCAAGTGTTCGACCCAAGTCTTGTTGTAAATTAGAATGCCATCGAGATACACCACTACAAAAGTATTGGTGAATGGTTGTAGGATATCATCCATCATCCTCATGAAAGTGGCTGGAGCATTTGTGAAACCAAAGGGCATGAACAACCATTCAAAAAGTCTTTCCTTTGACTTGAAGGCAGTCTTCCATACATCTATCTATTCTATCGAGACCTGGTGGTAGCCAGACTTCAGATCAATCTTACTGAAGTATTTGGCCCCCGTGACTTGATCAAGGAGGTCATCGATTTGGGGAATTGGATACCGGTTTCTGACAATGATTTTATTCAGAGCCCGATAATCAATACAAAGTCGCAAGGTTCCATATTTCTTCTATACCAACACGATTGGGCTCTCACAAGGTGATGAGCTAGGGTGGATGTGCCCCTTGTGGAGAATTTCTTGGATCTGTCGCTTGTTATCCTCATTCTCCAACAAAGAGAGATGATATATTGGCCCATTGGGCAACAGTGTGTCGGGGGTCAGATATCCAAGTATTCTTCCACGATATTATATACTTTCTTCTGCTATGTGGAGAGATCGGCCACAGAGACCTTGGATGTGGCTGCGATCTTTCGCTTCTTTTGAGAGCAAATCACGAAGAAGATAAACTTCCCCGTCTACGAGATGACCTTCCTACATTGCTTAGCAGAGATCAGGGAAATAGCACTAGGTGGGACTGCCTTGGGTATCCTGTACAATTTCCTGTTCAAAGTAATAATAACACGACGAGGCCTAGACTCATATACAACATGACGTTTCCATAAATAAGGTTGGCCCAAAATAAAATCACAAACTTTGAGAGGAGAAACATCGCACAATACCTCGTCTTTGAAGGGCTTGATGTTGTATGACAGTCGAAACTGTTGGCTGAAACAGAGATCGCTTCCTTGGCGGAGCCATCCAATGGTGTAGGGTTGTGGTTGTGGCATTGTTGACAGGGTCAACCCATTGACAACCTCTTTTGAGATGAGGTTCTTTTGGCTACCGCTATCAATGATGAAGTGTAGCAGGGTGCCTTTTACCCACATCTGTGAATGGAAGAGGCGCTCTCCTTCTTCTGGCTCATCTGGTTCACTAGGCTAGAGCTTGGTGGTAGCAACGGTGGCACTGGGTTCCACATCAATGATTCATCTTCCCCTTTCTGGTTCTGTCTCAGAGTCAAAATCTGCATCTAATTCAGAGGCTTTCACTTCGGGCACCAGCGACTGCTTTGAGCGGCAGTCAACAGTGTTATGCCAAGGGCTCTTATGGAAGTCACACCACTTCCCGGTATCTTTCCTTGTCTTTCTAGTGTCCTTCTTTTCTTGCATCTTGTACTGGTTGTCTTGATACTGCCCATATTTTCTCTATCCTTTGTTTGGTGGGTTGGGGCTGCCCTTTCCTGTCTTTTGTTGTGAGGGGTTCCCAGGCCCAAATTGCTGCGTCTTTTGTTTGAGCTTCTGCTCGATTTTGATGGCATATCGATAGGCCACACCCAAGGATGAGATGTGAAGAAATTCCATTTCAGTCTGGATGTATCTATGCAGAGCACCGCGATACTTGAGCACCATATGTCACTCCGAATATTTGATACCCAACTTGGTGCACAAGGTATGGAAGATATTTGTGAAATCGGGCACTGTTGTGTCTCTTTCTTGCCGCAGTGTGATCCATTTGGTATACAAGTTGTCATAACTTCCGACAGGGTAGTATTGTTGCTTAATAGCATCCCTGAAGGATTCCCAGGTTGCTGTGACTGAAAATAATGAGGTTTCCTTTGTTTAATTTTTCTCACACAAAGTTTCCCACCAATCTTTGACATGGGGAACAACTTTGAGGAGCGCAAAAGTAATCTTTTCTCTATCCGAAAATTTATGAACAGAAAAATACCCTTCTAGTAGATTCAACCACTTGTCTACAACATTTTCATCTATCTGACCTTCAAATATAGGAATATCAAAGTTTATTTGTACCTTGAAGGGGGAGGTGCCTCCGTTCGAAGAAGATGCGTCGCCTGTTGGTAGTCGCCGAAGGATTTGCGCGAAACTATCCATCATCTCGTTCCTCTTTTGCATGAGGGCTTCCTCAATCAACAGTTTGAAAGGATCTCCTGTCCCATCATCTTTATTTTCTCATGCCATGGGAGGTCGCTTGGGCATGCGAGAGCTTCTGTCCTCAACAGAAACAAGCTCGAGACTCAACTCTTTGTACTCCGACCTCGTTGGGGACATGCATTAAGACGACAAGGAACAGACCGCTCTGATACCACTGATCCATATTTTATGAGAAGAATTAAATGAATACAGATTATTAACAGGTGCTTAACACAAAATAACAGAGATACAGTAAAACTCATTTTTCTATTCAATAACGAAATAAGCTGAAACTGTAAAATGCAGCGGAAACAAGCTTGATGGAATGGTGGTGGCTTATCTCTGAGAAGAGATGTGACAGAAGCACGCATTCACAAGAAGAAAGTTACAATGAGGCTCTGAAGGAATTTTTACAATAATCAAGAATGCCAAAAACCCTAGACATCCAAAAACCTAACCCTAGGAGATGAAGCGCCAAAAGTCATGTGGGCCTCGTTTGGGTAAGCTAGTACATCAACTTCCCGGGGTCGTAACTTTTGCATACGATCTCCGTTTTAGGCGTGTGATAGCCCGTTGGAAAGGTATCTTAGAGGAGATTCATTTTGGGGGCTCAATCATTCCTTTGGATATCATTGAGGAGCTCGATACCGAAAAACCTTCATTTAGGCCCTTAAAATGGCCCCGGAAGTAAAAACTGCTAAAAATAGTAAATTGCCAAAAATGTCAAAAAGTTGTTTTGAGCTAGTTGGAAAAGGTGGGTGGCCACTAATATCCATCTAGATCAGGTATTTACAGATCATCTTACCATTTTCACTATAACTTTATTTATAGAACGATTTATATGGTGAAATTGATATGGTATTGAGAAGACATATCAAGGTTCCTTTGGTAAAAAATTCCTCTTATGTGCTATAATTTTGGAGATACACTCCGTGGAAGATAGGGTTTTTGACTAGTCCTGAAGCTAGTCAATAAACATGTGTTCTGGGTAAAACAATCATAACTTCTTCATAGATAATCCAAATGAATTGAGACCAATTTCATTGGAAATAGTACAGACTGTATTTTCGTGTGTTCTAGTTTTAGAATCTGATGTTAAATATTGAGCAAGGGTAATTTTGTACAATTTATGTCTCCTGAATAAACCATAATTGAATCAAGGTCTACCATTCTCTCTATAACTTCTTTTTGGGGAGTATTCAAGGAGTGAAACTTGCAGAATTCTTAGAGAATACATTGACTAATATTTTCTGCAGGATCAGATTATTCCAAGAATTGAAGAATTGCATAAGTTGAATAAGTCTTAGGAAGCGTTATCAGGTTCTATGTGATGGTTGTGATGATTTAATGTAAAGTTTCATTATTTATCATATATTCTTGGGTGGAAGGAAGGGGCAAGGATGGAGAGGTCAACCCTTTATATTTGGAAGTTGTAGCTACCTTTAGAAGTCATTACTTCCCTTGAATAATAACTATTTATTATTACTCATATATTGTGCATGGTGTATTGGTGTAGCTCTTACACTATTGTTCATTTCTCATTGGATATAATTGAATGGTTTAAGTATAAGTTAAAAAAGTTTTAAAATTGTACTTGATACTGATTCACCCCCCTCTCAGTATCAACACAGGTTTCTTACATTAAGAAAGGACAGATATGGATCAGTCTCCTTTGGAAATGATGATTCAACTAAAATCATTGGAAAATGAACAGTCAGAATTGGGAACAAGAATACAAAGGCAGAAAATGTTCTACTAGTAGAAGATATGGAATATAATCTTCTAAGTTTGGTTCAAATGTGTGAACAAGGTCATAAAGTTACTTTCGACTCACAAAAGTGCGAGATAAGAAAAGAAGGTTCAAGAGAATTGATTTCTACAGCTACAAGAACTTCAAGCAACATATATGTGTTAAGTGAAATTGGAAATGAAAAGTCTTGTCTAGGAAAGGAAGATGAAAGTTGGATATGGAACAAAAGAATGGGTCAGCAAAAGAAAAGCAGTCAAATAAATGCCCCAGATCACAAAACCAACCAACACTTTATGCAAGAATTTTCAACAAGGAAAGAAAACAAAGACCAGGTTCAAACCAAAGGAATATTCAACAAAAAGACCATTGGAAATTGTTCACATTGATCTAGTTGGACCAACTACAACAAAGGGTTTAAAAGGTGAGAAATACTTTACGTTATTGTTTGATGATTATACAAGAATGACTGTAGTTTTCTTTCTCAAGAATAAGTCAGAAGCTTTTGAAAACTTTAAGATCTAAAAGAAAATGGTTGAAAATGAAATGGATTCAAAATCAAATGCTTGAGATTTGATAATAGAGGAAAGTTCACTTCAAAGGAATTTATGGACTACTACAACAGTCATGGAATAAAAAGGAAATTATCCATTGAAAGGACACCTCAACAGAATGGAGTTGTTGAAAGAAAGACCAGGACAATACAGGAAATGGATTGAACAATGCTAATGGATTCCAAATTGACAGATATATTTTGGACACAGGAAGAGCATACAACAGTTCACATTCAAAACAAAGTAATTATCAGAAACAACACTGAAAAAACTCCCTACGAGCTATGGAAAGGAAGACCAACAAATGTGAAGCACTTCAGAGTTTTTGGAAGAAAATGCTACATTAACAGAGAATATGGCATAATGGGAAAGTTTGACTCTCGTGTCGACAAGTGATTACTTGTTTGTTACTCAATTACAAGGAAAACATATAAGTGTTACAATCTGAGATTGAACAAAGTTGTGGAAAGCATCAACATAACAATTAATGAAACAGGTAGACCAGAGTCGAAGGAAGAAAAAAATAAATCAATGGAACAAACTTTCGAAGAAGAAGTAGAATATGAAAAAGAAGTAGAAGAGGAAGATGAAGAGAATCCGACAGAAATAGAAGAACAAGTTCAACAAGTGTCTCCAAAGACACCTAGCAGACGAGTACAGAAGAATCATCCTTCAGATCAGATTATCGAAAACGAAGATGCATGAGTTGAGACTAGAAGAAGAATTCATTCACTAGAACAAACACACCTAGCACTCTTATATACAATTGAACCAAACTGTTTTGAATAAGACAACAAGGATGAATTTTGGAATAAGACCATGGATGAAGAATTGGGTCAAATAGAGAAAAATGACAGTTGGGAATTGGTTCCAGGACCAAAGAGTAAGAATGTGATCGGCACAAAATGGGTTTTCAGGAATAAATTGACTGAATATGGACACGTTACAAGGAACAAAGATAGATTGGTATGTAAAGGATATGCACAGATTGAAGGAATTGATTTTGAAGAGACGTTTGCCCTAGTTTCTAAAATGGAAGCAATTTGTTTGCTTTTAGCTTATGCATGCTCCAAAAATATTAAAGTGTATCATATGGACGTAAAATCTGCTTTTTTGAATGGAGAACTTGAAGAAGAAGACTACATTGAACAACCAAAAGGATATCAGTTGTCATAAAACAAAAATTATATGTGTAAATTAAAGAAGGCCTTGTATGGTCTAAAATAGGCTCCTAGAGCATGGTACTCTAGAATGGATAAGTATCTACAGAAGGCAGGGTTCAGAAAAGAAAGTGAAGACAACAACCTCTACATCAAGGTAATTCAAGGTAATATTTTATTAATCGAAGTTTATGTTGATGATATTATTTTTGGTAGTGATGATGAAAGGTTAAGCCAAAAATTTGCAAAGGATATGCAGAATGAATTTGAAATGTCGTTACTTCGAGAACTATCCTTCTTTCTGGGACTTCATATACGTCGAAGCAACCAAGGAATTTTTGTTTCTCAAACCAAGTATATCAGAGAAATGATAAAGAGGTTCATAATGGAAGATTGAAAACCAGTTGCAAGTTAATAAAAGATGATGATTTAAAGTCTACATATCAAAGGAAATACAAGTCAATTATTGGCAACCTACTATTTGTGACAGCATTCAGACTAGATGTAATGCAGGAAGTTGGACAGGTGGCACAATTTAAAGCAGTACCAAAGGAATCACATGCATGAGCAGTGAAGAGGATTTTCAGATATCTCAAAGGAACATAAGAGTTTGGATTATGGTATCCAAAAGGAAAGGATCGATCACTTATTTCCTACATAGATGCAGATTGGGCAAGTTGTATTGATGACCAACGAAGCCCTAGTGGAGCAACGTTCTACTTGGGTGAGTTCTTAGTATCATGGCTAAGAAAAAAACAATCATTAGTATCTGTATCTACAACTGAGGCAGAGTATATTGCAACAACATCATGTTGTAAACATGTTCTTTGGATGAAATAAACTCTGACAGATATACAGGTTTAGTATGATGAGACCATTCCAATCTATTGTGATAATACAAGTGCCATCAGTATCTCAAAGGACCCGGTGATGCACTCCAAGACGAAGCACATTCCAATCAAGTATCACTTTCTATGAGAGCAGGTTGCAGAAAAGAACATCAGAGTTGAGTATGTGGGCACAAAAGAAAAAGTGGCAGACATAATTACAAAACCGCTTCCATGGGAAACCTTTGAGTGTCTTGGCCAGAGACATAGAGTTATTTCTACTCCAAAATGAATTCTTTTGAATGCTTATCTTATATGTCTTATATGTACACGAGGAAGCACCGTAAAGAGGACAATTCAATCAAGGGGAGTAGATCCATATGGAAAGATACCTTTTCCATTGATGACCAAGGGGGAGAGATTCATCAGATGCAGAGGACAAAGGCATGGTTCCAGGGGGAGAAATGGTCAAAAGATGCAGATGACAGAGGCATGTTTCCAGGGAGAGCATGAGTGATATGACTTCAGTATTGCATGACATAATTTCAGTTTTGCATTAGAGTTTTTCCATCAATGCCAAAGGGGGATATTGTTGATTACGGTTGGTTGTCATTGATGTCAACCCTTGAAGAAAGCCCAATAGCACAAAGGATGAACTTCAAAGTGGTCCCCTTATGGTGAAATCCGTCATGGGAAGACGCTTTGTGGATTGAGTTATCTTAGAAGCATGGTTAGAGAACAATGATTATTTGTGAAATAATGAGATGAAGGTCAATGAATTTGTAAGTGAAACTATCCTATATAGATAGTGTTTTTCATGCTATTTCTGGTGGTATGTGGAACATCACATAACTCCTCACGGTTAGAGAGTTATGACCATAAGAAGTTGGAGAACCCAGGTTTGGGTAATGGACCCAAGTTTGTTTGATGGATAATGGTATGAGTTTTGATATATTTGCAGGTAATAATATTCTATATGGATAGTACATGTCATTCCATTTCTGGTGGTATGTGGAACATCACATAACTCCTCACGGTTTGACACGTATGGCCTTACAAAGTTGGAGGACCCTCATATGTCATCTAGAAGCCCCATAAGGTCAAAGTAGTCAAAGTGGTTTAAGATATTTTAGAAGGTAAATAATAAAGTGAAGTGATGAGTGTAAATAATAGAGTGTTTAATATGTACTCTTTGCTTCAATTTATTGATTGAAAGTAAATGCATTTTTTTTTGTTGTAATAGAAAACTATAATTAAATATTTAAAAAATAAATTAAAATTGTTATGAAAATATATGCTTTTTTTTTTATATGAGTATTATCTACCACACATTTAGAACAATTTGTATGGATATTGTGAGACTTGACATAATGATATTTAATCTTATATCTTTATAATAATATTTAATCTTCTATGTTTAATTTTTAAAATTAAAGATAATAATTTGAATGACAATTATATTATTAATAAAAATAAGTTGAAATATTAATTT
>ML784389.1:1329982-1351001 GCA_009831015.1 Picea engelmannii
CTGCTTTCAATCAAATGAGTTATCCCCCTTACAATCAAATGCAATATAATCAAACGAATTATCCATCCATGCAACAAACTTACCCACCCATGCAGAAAACTTACCCACCCATGCAGCAAAATAACCCACCCTTTGTTGATCCCCCAACATGGACCCCTTGGCCTCCACAACAACAACAACCATATCAGAATCAATGGAATCAAAATTGGAGAGGACAACAACCTGCTTTTCAAAATCAATTACCTCAATTCTCACAACCACTCTCCTTGCCAGCAGGTACTCCTCCAAATAATCAAACGATGAGACCCCAGCTACCTGTGCAACCTAACCCCAACCCGAATAATAAAGCTGTGCAGCACTGCTGATTTTCACGATGTTGAAACACCGCTGATGAACACTGGTGACTTCCTTTCCGATGCTAAAACACCACTGTTCAACACTTTTCATTTCTTCCAATTTCCAAAAACACTCCAGTCCGCCATTTCCTCATCATTTTCATTACCGAAACAACTCCGTCCAGCACTTGTTTCGCCTTTCTCCCTTCTGTTGCTGAAACACCACTACCAACAACTTTTCATTTTCTCCTTTCCGTTGTTGAAACACCGTTACCAGCAACCTTTCATCATTTTTCCCAATGCTGAAACACCACTATTCAACATTTTTCATTTCTTCCCACTCCCAAAACACTCCAGCTCGCCATTTTCTCACTATTTTCATTGCCGAAACAACTCCGTCCAACACTTGTTTCGACTTTCCTCCTTTTGTTGCTAAAACACCATTATCAGCAACCCTTCATTTTTCTCACCCTCCATCATCAACGAAACAATTCCATCCAGCAATTGTTTCGCCTCTTTCCGTTGCTGAAACACCATTTGTCAGCAACCCTTCATCATTCATTCATGATGCTGAAACACCATTGTTCAGCATGATTGACTTCTTCCCGATGCTGAAACACCACCGTTCAACACTTTTTCATTTTCTTCCGATACTGAAACTCCAGTCATCAACAATTCATCTACAACAATTGCTCCGTTCTTATCTATTGCTGAAACACCAGTCTCTCACCACCGTCCGTCAGCAAGCTTTTACGACCTCAGATTATAGCTCGACCTTCTAAAGCAGCATCACCACAGACAAGCATGATAACTGGTTGGCTGAACAAATCAAATGGTAAGACGAGGTATGTAAATATTGTGTAATTTGGATTAGACAATAGTTAATGAGAAAGATTTTAAGCCATTAAGACCATTTAAGTACCATTATTACTAATTGCACTTAATGGGAGGTGAAGTACACGTCAAATCCGCGATACCATCATTACACCCGATTTCACCGCCGTCATCTTTAATTCACCACCCTTTCGCGCATATAACCACTATTCCTGCATAATGTCGTTCAGAAAACTTACTCTGCAGAAGCTGATACACAAACTCTTGACACTGTATTTTACCAAGCTAGTAGCCATGGGAGGATCCATCATAAGGAATGAACCCTCTACCACAGCGCTGCTCGAACAATATCCAGTAGCATATCAAATTTTCGAGCAAGCAGGTTGGCTGAATTACTTCCATAGACTCCAGTGGTATAACGAACAACAAGTCCTACAGTTCACCCAAAATCTCCAGGAGGACTATTCTGTAGTCGCATGCATCTGAATATCTGTAACAGAGGGAGACATAGCAGAAGTCTCAGGCCTCCCCAGAGACGGCACTCGAGTGTTCAGTCGAAAGCATATCATTAAGGATGTCCAGCAGGGCTTCTACCTGCCTGAGGAAAGAATTGTCTTGAAGGGCAGAGGCATTCAGCTCAGTTCACTGCCACCTCCATGGTCGGGAGTCGCCAGATTCATCAAACACTACCTGACCTGCGAAGGTCGCTATCAGGTAGTCTATCAGCATGATTTCCTTTTGCTTTCCCATTTAAGGCATAACAAATGGGTCAACATTCCATATTATTTGCTGGGCTATTTAAAGAATATGGCACATTACTGTCGTACGACAAAAGATCCCACCCTGTCACTCACCCACCATTGCCTTGTCCAATTACTCATTCAAAGGGTTTTTTCCCAACAAAGCCCCCCAGTAAATAACCCACCTATAAACCCTCAACCAGCTGCTGAAACTCCCCACGAGTAGCAACAGCAAAACCCCCCAGACGCTCCCAAAGTAACCCATATTCCGCCCACAGAACCAACCAGTCCAGTCACTCCCCCTACCATACCTGAATCGTCACATACTGCACCAGAGTCTTCCACTCCCGCCCTTCACATTCTCAGTGATGACTCTGAACCAGAGAAATCCGCGTGTCTCATCATCAAAGAAAGGCCTCCACGAAAGCGGAAACAAGCTCCCCATTTTCCACCTTTCTTACGGAAAAAGCGAATAAGAGCCTCCACAAGACCACCCCTGATGACCACTACTCTAGATGCCCAACCAATCCGACTAACGCCCCATCCACCTCCAACTTTTCCAATCCCCGGATCTTTGCCTATTCCAGCCACGAGCGCTGCAACACAAGAACCAGTTGCCTAGGATACTGTAACACCATTTGTCTCATATAAAATAGTTGAAACAACTACTCACTTAGTGGCTGAAACACAAGAACTAGCCCTGGCTGAAACACAGGAAACAACCACGGCTGAAACACAAGAACCAGCCGCTGACATTGAAATTGAGTTACAGGAATCAGAAGCCCAGACATCATTTGCATTTGAAGTAGCTGAAACACAACCAACTACCCATCCAGTGACTGAAACACAAGAACCAGCCACTGGTATTGAAGTTGAATTACAAGAATCTGAGACCCCAGATGCTGCAACACAACATCCAGTGGCTGAAACACAAGAACCAGCCACTGATTTTGAAATGGAGGAAATTGAGATCCTGGATGTTGCAACACAACATACAGTGGCTGAAACACAAGAACCAACCACTAATATCGACATTGAGATTCAGGAATCAGAAGTTGAGGATGTTGAAACACTACTCTCCTTACATTAGGAGGCTGAAACACAGGCATTAGTTGCCATTTCTGTCGCTGCTCCACAAGCATCAGCTCATGAGGTTGTGACTTCCACACAAGAACTAGTCACCTCTTAATCCAAACAAACAATGGCTGATGTCTTGGAGGAAAACAACTTTTTAAAGTCTCAATTGGAAGCATATCAGCAAGAAGTAGCTAGAGCCAGGGAAGCATTTGAAAAGGAACTCAGTTCGTATACCTTAAGCCATATAGCAACCCTGGCAGAACAAACTACAGAAAGCATATGCAAGGAATATATGTGTTTCCAATGCGGAGATATTTATTATCGGGTAGGGTATAAGGTGGTTCAAGTGCCACTACTAGGAGCAGCCCCCACTCCTTCCCCTTTTGAAGTCAAAACTGCACCTGCTGCAACACAAGAACCAACAGGCCCTAGAAAAATCAAGGTTGAACCTGTTGTAACACAAGAACCAGCAGGCCCTTCCAGGATCAAGGGAGAAGTCCCTACTGTTGTCAACAAGGTTGTGCAAACAGTGCCCATCAAGGAAGTCACACCTCCCAGTCAAGTCAATCTCTCCACTTCCAAGGAACAATCTACCCAAACCTTGCCTAATCCCACTACTGCCAACGCTGAAACACAAACTCGACCGTGGGATGAGAACGCAGAGATACAAAAGTGGAAGAAGGAGTATGCTAAGACACGGGCCCAACATCTGCAAGTACACAGGCAAACCTGGATGAATCACACCTTCTCAAATTGGGAAGCATTGGACCTAATACGCCAGGAAGTTCGAGAACTCAAGAAGAAGAACAGAGATTTAAAAGGTAGACTGGTCCTGATCTTTGATCTGATGCAAACACTAATGGCCACAAGGAAACCATCTTGTAACTATTCTTTATTTCTCTTGGAGAGACTCACATGGTTCCAAATTAAATCAATTATAGAAGGAAAATCCCATGAAGTAATACAACCAACAAATTTTGTCAAGACTTTTCTAGTTGCCTCCACCAGGGATCAGCACCTCTTATGTGAAGCATACTTCCATAATGAGGCTATTCCCGAAAACAGGCTGCTCAACATAAATCCTCTTGTTGGCGATGTTCAACTTCGAGAATTCACTTCTTTTCTTCATAATCAAATTTTATGGCAGAGCGACTTTTTGGCTGCCAAGCACAATGAGGATAATAAACTCCTCTGGATTAGACCAGAACCAGAGAGGGAAGCCAGATTCATTTCAGAATATTATGAGGTCTTAAAGAAACCAGGGGTGACTGAGCATGTCCAACAACTACAGTCAGTAGTGCTCCAAGAATGTCAACACAACATCAGTGACATAGAGATTCCTGCCCTACAGGCCAACAACCTGTTTTGGCAGTAATCCACAGAAAAGAGACAACAACACAATCCTTTTGGTCCGACCAACTTAGAAGCAACAATTTCAAGGGTACCCAGCTACATCCAGTGTGTTCGACATTGTGCTGAAAACTGGATAGGATACAAATTTTATTTCCCCCTCCTCTGGCTGCCAATAGAAACATATCAAGTCAGTTATAAGCTGGCTAAAAAGGCAGAAACAACAGCATGGCAAAGATTGCAGGAAGTGCAAGGGTTCAAAATGCCAACAGACAGTACCGCCCGGAGCTACAGCTTGAGTAATTTACACGATCAGAGCAGGTATCAAGACTCTGATTCAGAGTAAGTTGCCTGAGGACATGCAACACCTTGAGTTGGGGGGGATGTTAAGACCACACAATGTACCTTTTTGCCTATACTTTTTGCCACCATTATACTCTTGATCACCTACATTTAGACTCATACTATCACTTTATCTGATCATCTCAAAGGTTTACAACGTCCCTTCTCATTACTATATGTTTAATCTGTTTTGCATAATATTTTACATCACTCTCGTACTTAACCATTGATTAGAAATGCATAAGTGTCCAAAGCTGCAGATTTTCATTCAAGGCCTATTACTGAAACACAGAACTGATGCTGAAACACAGAACTGCTACACAGCCCGAGGTTGCAGTTGCTGAAACATGGAGCTGCTACACAGTTTGAGGTCGCAAGATGTTGAAACACGGAACTAGTACATAGTCCAGAGTTGCAGATGCTGAAACACAGAGAAACCGCCAGAACCGACGATGCTGAAACATAATGAAGCCGACACAGTTAGTGGTCAACAATCAGAGCGCAATTCACATGGCTGAAACAGCCCGTGAATTGCGATGCTGAAACAACATCCACAACAATGAAGAAGAAGCTGTTACACCAGCCGTAACAGCAATATCTTATTCAGTTCCTATAATAGCATTTGGTTGCGTGAGACTAGGACATCCTATGCTGATTTAGAAAGAAGATTCGACTTAGGATAGGATTTAGATATGCATTGTAATGATCGAAGGGATTTCCTCTTTAAATTAGAGGAAATCACCATTCGAGATATCCAAGTTTTGATACATTGAAGCAACTCCAGAGAAGCGGGACGCATTCTATTCCTTCAAATTGTAATGTGATATTTCGACAGATGAATACAAGACTGCTTTGAGTATCCTTCTCTAGATTTTCATTCAGGGGAATCTTGTGAGAAGGGAGGGCCCACCTTCATCACAAGATTCACCCATTATTTAGAAGTGTGTTAATTCCTGTTCATGTTTTATTTAAACTGTCGTTGCTGAAACACTGTTTTTCATAGATTTCGCTTTGCTGAAACACTACCGACTCTGTCTTAGTTATTGAATGAAATTTGTAACTCTTTTTATCCGCAATCTTGTGTGATGATTTTAAGAGGCTAGCAGAGAATTGGTTAAAGGTCCTTGCTCAGACAGAAAGGGATCGGAATATCATAATCTCTGTAGAATTCATTTACTGCTGCAAGTGTGCTAGCCAGAGGTTCGGTTAGAAGGTTCCTGCTCAGATAGGAAGAAACCCAATTACCTAGACTTCTGTAGGTTTCCTTTACCTCTGCAAGTGTTCTAGCCAGGGATTTGGTTAAGGTGTTCCTGCTCAGACAGAAAGGAAATACAACACCTTATCTTCTGTAGGTTTCCTTTACCTCTGCAAGTGTGTTAGCCAAGGATTGGATTAAGGGTTCCTACTCAGAAAGGAAAGAACAAAAACATCCTATTCTCTGTAGACTTTCCTGGGTGTTAGCCAGAAACTGGGTTAGAGATCCCTGCTCAGAAAGAAAGGAATCAGACTGCCCTGTTCTCTGTAGACCTCAACTTCACAAGTGTGCTAAAACAGAAGTAAGGCTCAAGGATCCTGCTTAGACAGAAAGGAACTAAGTGCTTTGTTCTCTGTTAGGTAGAGTTAATTGTTTTCTGCATTATTGTTTCCATGAAAAGAGTGATAATACTGAAGTCTCTGTTTGAGAGTAAGGGTCATGTTCTCTGATTGCAGAATAGATGTTCTTTCCCATTGCAAGTGTTATTTTAATGTAATCTAGGATTCTTAGATTGATCTTTAAGGAATTGCAATAGGGAGGTTACTTTCTGTGATTTAATTCAGAGCTTCAGTAGAAATAATTAGTATAATTTATTTACTACAACACTAATCTACTTTTGGAATTGAGCATATAGTGTGTGTGGCTATCTTTGAAATAAAAGACTTCCCTGGGTTGTTAATTTATGTTTCACTTGGTTGTTTAAAATTAATTAAGCAATTATAGTGACCAACATAAGGGATTCGATGGCTTAGTGCTAGTAATTAGATCTGTGTAATCAGATGTGGATTGTAAATTCTCTGTTCATGATTGTAAGAAACTTGCAGAGCTAAGTGCAAGTTGTTGTAGGAGGTTGTGAAAGGCTTTGTGTTAAAGCACAAGGAAGAAAGATCTAGTGAGTTGCACAGATCTTCTGTCCTGTGTGGAGTAAGGATTGTTGAGGCTATGTGTTGTAACTGCTTGACTGAGATAATAAAGAAGAAGAGTTGGTGGACGTAGCCCCAAGGTGGGGGTGAACCATGTAAATCTGTGTGTGATGTTTTGTGCTTTGATTCAATGTGTTTACTTCTTCTTCTGCTAAGTGCTTTGATATTTGTAGGAATATCTACTTATGTGTTGTGCTCCTAGATGTGTATGAATGTTAGATCTGATGTGTATGAAGATTCTCAAATATACTAGATTTGATATAGCTTACTGTTGCTAAGTGCTTGAATACTATATGATCTAAAGAATACTGAAGTTTCTATCTCAGATAAAGATGAGATGTTATACCTGAACCCTAAGAAAGAACATTAGCAACGTGAAGTAACTATATCCAAGGAAAATAAGAGCCAGAACGGGAAAAGAACTACTGAGACGAAGCTCACTGGAAAGAAAGCTAGAAAGTTAAGTAAGAAGAAGGCAAAGATTGAAAAGTTGCAGGAGATTCCAGATAGAACTTCCTCCCTGAATGGATAGAAAAGAATTAAAGGATCATCACTAGACCATTGTACCACACGATAACGGATAGATCAACGTTAATGGAAGCTTCATGCTCGTTGCAAGCAGACCGTTGTTGAATTTCTTATTTAGTTCGTCGCACCATTCACGAAGAACACTTTTTCCAACTGAGAATTAGAATGCCACCGAATAGTAGTTGTATACAGTGGTCATTGTGATCTGGTTGGTCATCCTATTATAGTATCTGAGATCATTTTGAACCCTGACTATTTTTTCTTTCCAAGCGCATATGTCCGACAAATTTAGCGCAGCTGGAGAATATACAAGAGAGGTACTCGCTAGCCTCATAACTGAGAGAGTCATGTCGGAACGAGGGTTGTCTATAGGTTTACATGCATCATCGATGAGAGGAGTGCAAGCCTCCCCATCGACTGCTCGAGCAGGAACATCCCCAGCCGATGCAGAACGCAAAACCAAACATAAAGATGATATGGCCAATGCGAGGTTGGTTCCATCCATCCTACTTTCTTATATACCACCTCTGAGTAGTGTGATCAACAGAGATAGCGTGCCTAGAGACTTCGAGTACACTCTAGTCACTATGTACCTGTCGAAAGGGGTATGCGCAGTCCACGCATATCAGGACAAGATTGCAGCATTGAATTTTAGTGACTTTAACCTGGGGGATCATAAAGTCTACAACACACTTGCCCCGTATAATTACCTAACCAGAACCAAGGGAAAAAACTTGAAGATCGTCCCTCAGCAATGGACTATGAACCTCGCGCAGTCCACTCTATTGAACATCATGAAGATCCCACATTTCAGATGTCACCAAGAAGTCAATGCATGTGTTAAGATACTCCTGGTGAGCTACCATGAAGGATACCTGTGGTTGAACTGCCGCATCACAGTTTATCCAGCATTGATCAATAGGATCACAGGTCTTAGCATGTAGGGCCCTGATCCCCATGACTACTATCCTGGAAAGACCGCAGACTGCGCTCTTTCTTGAAATATCAAAGAAGATTATAGCGATGTTGAGAAAGGAGTGCGAGGCTAGAAGGTATCCTCTATTTAGAGTGGTGAAATGTGCCTTGCATGTCAGCTAATCGCAGAGAAGCTCGTTCGCAAGAATCGACCCACGCAAGTATCTGTCTTTGTAGTTGACCTCGCAGGAAAGTGCACAGAGGAACTACAAATGAACTGGGTGAAGTACCTGGTGAATCAACTAGAGATCAACTGCAGAGAAGCCCAGGATCAAGGGCATGAATTCCATTTTAGTTGGCTCTTGATGCTTATAGCTTTCGTTGCATGGGACCTACTGGAAGATGCAACCTTCTCGGACCTCGACCCTTTTCATCCCTTATTCGCAGAGTTCAGTACCTTATGTTACTCGAATGATATGAGAAAACAATGGAAATCCAATGTCGTATTCCACTCCTACTACAATCAGTTGAAGCACTCCATCCAGTCCGAGCCTCGGATACCCCCGAATACCCTCTTTAGGTTCAGGCCCTTAACGAAGTTCAGGGCGTACTGCCACTTCATTTTCATAACATCATGCACTGATGAGAACAAAGAGTAGTTACAGTCTTATTATAAGCTAGCAGAAGAAGACCTGGAGGAAATCACCAAGGAATGGTCGACAGACCTCCTTGTTTCAGGAGACCCCGCAAAATTGTCCGACATCAACAACCCAGAAGTTGCACAGGATACACCTGGGCCCAGTAAGATGAAGAAAATGATGAATATGAAGAAGGATGAGGAAATACAGGATATAGACAATAGATATGTATGGACCACATCCATTACACCCGAGCAAGATGGTAATGTTGAAGAAGTCAAATAGAGGCCAGAAGACAAAGAGGAATCATCTAAGAAAAGGAAGGTTTCACCTCTGAAACCTTCCTCCTAAAAGAAACCTAGAACCCCTATAACTAAGATGAAGGCCACGCTCACCCCAGATGACTTCAGTTTCCTCCTCGCCACTATGAATGAGGCTATAGAAGAAATAACAGAAAATAAGGAAGCCAAGAAAGAGGCAATGTTCAACCGAATTGAGAGAGATCTCCAAGGAGTGTAGCATGCACTTTGGTCTAGTTGCACAGTCTCCATTGCGCCCCTACTAGAAGGAACAACATAAGAGGGAGATGAACCAGTTTAACTCCACAAGATTGATGCCACATTCGAAGCACGCCTTCGAAAAACACAGGAAGAAACCATGGAGGCCACCCAAGCCTTAAAGCAAGCACAGGAGGAAATCATCGAGTAGCGCCAAGCTGCACAACAAGAGAGGGACGTTCTCCAAGAAAAATTGGAAGAATATAGAGCGAAGATCCAAAAATAAAAGGAGCAGTTGCTTGCAAAGCAGATCGGGATCGAAGAAGAAGTCAACAGAGCATTTTTCTCTTTGATCGTCTTAGAGCAGAAATCAGAAGAACCCTTAGAACGCCATGTGTTGAAGCTTGTTTAAGTTATTCAGCAAATTCAACAAAGAGTCATAGAATTAGATCTTCAAACCATACCAAGTACCCCGCAAGAAGAGCGCGACCAACGAGAAATGACTTCCTGGAGCACAGTAGAAAGGATTAAAGCACTTACTGAGGAATGAAAACGATTAAGTAGCATTAGTGTGCAAATACATGAGAACCTAACCAAGAATCTTGAATTGCACAAATTGGAGTCGCAACTCCAAGAGGTGAAGCATGAATCAAAAAAACTACAGCTGCATCTGAAGGCCCTATCACCCATAGAGAAAATGAAATGGTCTTCCAAGCAGTGCATAGCACAACAACAGATCAATATAATCCAGAGCAAGGTAATGGAAGTAACTCAACAACTTCAACCTTTGCAGGATAAGGCATGTCAACTATTTATAGAGATCGAGAAGCAAGGAAAGTTGGAACAGGTTGTGAATTCAGCAAAGCAACACCTAGAAGGGCCGGTGAATGTCGCACTCATCCAAGAGTTCGCCGAGCAAGAAGAAGTTGCAATGAAACAGGTCAAAGCATCTTGAGCCAAGATCAAGGCATTCGAAGCAGAATTAATTAGACCTGAGTGACTCAGGATGAGTCACAGGTGAGTGTTGGGGGCATGTTGGCCCTTGACCAAGTTGTGGGAGATACTTGGTCATATTTTACCATTTTGGGGACTTTGACGCCCTATCGAAGGAAGTGCACAAGATGAAACAGAGATCACAGGATCTCGATCCACTTTTGGGCCCCTTTTTAGGGTTTGGGTTAATGTAATGGGAAAGGGATGTCGGTATGTGGGTTTACCCACGCTTAGACCCACTTTTGTATGTATAAATAGATGTCTAGGGAAGGTAGAAGAGAGTCGATGGCTTAATGCTAGTAATTAGATCTGTGTGATCGGATGTGGATTGTAAATGATCTGTGCATGATTGTAAGAGACTTGCAGAGATAAGTGCAAGTTGTTGTAGGAGGTTGTGAAAGGCTTTGTGCTGAAGCGCAAGGAAGAAGGATCTAGCAAGTTGCGCAGATATATTGTCCTGTGCAGAGTGAGGATTGTTGAGACTCTTTCTTGTAACTTCTTAAACGATATAATAAATAAGAAGAGTTGGTGGACATAGCTCCAGTGTGGGGGTGAAACATGTAAACCTGTGTGTGATGCTTTCTGCTTTGATTCAATGTGTTTACTTCTTCTTCTGCTAAGTGATTTCATATTTGTAGGAAGATATGCTTATGCTTTGTGCTCTTAGATGTGTATGAATGTTAGATATGATGTGTATGAAGATGCTTAGTGCCGATCTACTCGATTTGATCTAGCTTACTATTTCTAAGTGCTTGAATACTATAGATTAGTGTGAATGTTGTGAAGATCTGTCTTATAAGCGAAGTGGTTATTGAATGTATATTGAGGAACTAACGGTGATAAGTGTTCTAGTAAGTTGTATAATCAAAAATATGTGTCCTTTCTAAGGTTGCAGACACCTGAGTCTTGCAACCACCCCTGCCTCTACCTCGGGTGAGACTTCATCTGCTTCGCAGGTGTTGCCGAAAGGGCCGGCAGTGATCCGGATTGTATGAGTAGAACGAAATGAGTATAGATTATTAACAGGTTCTTAACACAAAATAACAGAGATACAGTAAAACTGATTTTCTATTCAATAACGAAATAAGCTGAAACTGTAAAATGCAGCGGAAACAAGCTTGCTGGAATTGTGGTGGCTTATCTCTGAGAAGAGATGTGACGGTAGCACGCATTCACCAGAAGAAGGTTACAATGAGGCTCTGAAGGCCATTTTACAATAATCAAGAATGAAAAAAAACTTACACATCAAAAAATCTAACCCTAGGAGATGAAGCGCCAAAAGTCATGTGGGCCCCGTTTGGGTAAGTTAGTACATCAACTTCCTGGGGTCGTAACTTTTGCATACGATCTTCGTTTTAGGCATGTGATATCCCGTTGGAAAGGTATCATCGAGGAGATTAATTTTGGTAGATAAATAATTCCTTTGATTATAACTGAGGATCTTGGTACTGAAAAACCTTCATTTAGGCCCTCAAAATGGCCCCAGAAGTTAAAACTGCTAAAAATAGTAAATTGCCAAAATTGTCAGAAAATTGTTTTGAAATAGTTGGAAAAGGTGGGTGATTATCGATATCCATATGGATCAATCCTACCTCCTTAGGAAGAAATGGTATCCATCACATTCAGGTCCCCCATTTGATGAGGAAATTTCTACTGAATTTGGGTCGGGGTGAGCCACTTGCCTTGGTGTAGAAGCTGCCTTGCTTTGACGACTCAATAAAGATGGATCCTTTGTTATCAAGTGCCCTTGATATGTCTGTCCACAATATGATCATTAGATTCTTTTTGTATGCATTCAGGGTTGAGCTCTGTTGGTGTCAGATGTTCTACTACTTCTGAGGTGTCCAATAATGGTGGGAAATAAGGGCGAAGGAGATCCACATTGAACAATGGGTGCAGGCCAAGGAAAGGAGGAATGTTGAGCTCAAAATAATTATCCCCCGTGACCTTGGTGATAGTGTACGGTCCATAATGGAGTGGGGGAAGCTTTCGATGGGGTTCTGTAGGGCGTTCTTTCTGCAAATGTAACCAAACTTTGTCTCCCACCTGAAACTTATGAGGCACCCGATGTTGATCATGGCATTGTTTGTACTTGTCATTGGACTTCTGTAGGATATCCTGAACCTATTGGTGGATGTGTTGGATCTTCTCAATGAACTGAGTGGCTTTGTCAGCTTCAGTTGGATCAAGAGATTAGTCAGTCAAGGTGACCGCAAGGGGAAGTGAAATATCTATGGGACCCAGTTGTTGGAATCCCAACCCCACTTGAAAGGGGCTATGGTTGGTTGAGCTATGCAAGGATTTGTTGTAGCTATGTTGGACATAGGGAAGGATCTCATCCCATGTGCGAGGGTGCTTTGAATTATACATGTGAAGGATGTACACAATCATTCAATTTACAACCTCGGTTTGGCCATTTGTCTGGGTGTGGAAGACCGTGGATTTGGTGAGCTTGGTGTCCAGCAGTGACCAGACGCTCGAACAAAATGTGTTGAGAAATAGACTATCCCAATATGAGACAATGGTTTGTGGGATTTGAAAATGTACCGAGACTCATTCAAAGAAGAGGTTGATAGTGGCCTTTGCTGTGATGCTCTTCTTGCAGGCAACCAGAATCGCCATCTTATAAAAGCGATCAAGAACCACAAAAACACAGTCATTTCCCAGCTTGGTGGATGGGAGGCCCGACATGTAGTCCATTGAGATGGATTCCCATGGCCTGTCAGGAGTAGGAAGAGGGGTGTACAGGCCCTATTTCTTAGTGGTCGGTTTGGCAATAGCGCGGGCAGTGTAGGACCTGATATACTTGCCGACCTCTTGTCGAATTTTTGACTAGTAGAAATGTTTCTGTAGCATTGCCACTGTCTTTTCGATGCGAAAGTTTCCTACCACCCGAATGTAGTGGGCTTCCCAGATCAGCTTCGCTCGCTCACTTGATGGAACACAGATATGGCCCATATGACACAAAAACCCATCCTAAAGATGGAAATTATGGACAAATGCATTTGCGCCCATCATTTGGTAGGTGGTGGTGAACTTAAGGTCTGTCGCATAGATTTGGGTCCATCTAGATGTCTCATGGCCGCAAGAGTCTAGCACCATGGTGAGTGTCATGACTAGCGATATTCTAAGGCAATCAACGACGTGATTAGTGCTTCCTGTTTTATACTTGATGTTGAGGTGGAATTGCTGCAAGTATGTGGACCACTTTTGATGATGGTCATTATGCAATTTTCCCTATGTCTGCATGAAATGTAGCGGCTTATGATAAGTGTGGATGACTGTCTCCTTCCCAAGAATGTAATGTCTCCACTGGCGGCATGCTTGCACAATGGAGTACATTTATTTTTCATAAGTAGGGTACTTACAGACAATATCTGACAGTGTCTCACTATGATAGGCCATGTGGTGGTTGTGCTGAGTGAGAACGATGCCCACGACATAGCCTCAAGATTCTGTCTCGAGCTCAAAGGGATGTTGCAGTTTTGGTAGTTAAAGTATTGGGGTTGAGCACAAGTGCTGCTTCAAATCATCGAATGCTTGTTTTTGGGACCGACCCCACAAAAATATTTCCTTACCACCACCCCTGTTTATTTGGCTGAGGGCCCATGCAATATAGAAGAAACCCGACATGAACCTACGGTAGAAATTAGAAAATCCCAAGAAGCTCTGAAGCTCAGTGAGTGTTGTTGGGGCTAGCTAGTCATGTATGACTTGGATCTTGGTTGGATCCACATGTATGCCATGTTGATCAATGATGTAGCCCAGGTAATGGACCCTTTCCATGCTGAAGGAGCATTTTTCCAGGTTGGCGTATAGCTTATGCTGTCGTAGGGTGTGCAGAACCTGTTGAATATGCTGCAAGTGTTCGACCCAAGTCTTGCTATAAATTATAATGTCATCCAGATACACCACTACAAAAATATTAGTGAATGGTCACAGGATATCATCCATCATCCTCATGAAAGTGGCTAGAGCATTTGTCAAACCAAAGGGCATGACCAACCATTCAAAAAGTCCTTCCTTTGACTTTATAGTGGTCTTCCATACAACTGTCTATTCTATCGGGACCTGGTGGTAGCCAGACTTCAGATCAATCTTACTAAAGTATTTTCCCCCCATGAGTTGATAAAGGAGGTCATCGATTCAGGGAATCAGGTACCGGTTTCTGAAAGTGATTTGATTCAGAGCCCGGTAATCAATACAGATTTGCCAGGTTCCATCTTTCTTCTGTACCAGCATGATCAGGCTCCCGTAAGGTGATGAGTTGGGGTGGATTTGCCCCTTATAGAGTAATTCTTGGATCTGTCACTTGATCTCCTCATTCTCTAACAAAGAGGGATAATAGAATGGCCCATTGGGAAGTGGTGTGTCGGGGATCAGATCAATGGGGTGCTTGACCTGGCAGTGCAGAGGTACCCCTGTAGGTGAGGAGAAGATATACAAGTATTATTCCATGACCTTATATACTTTCTTATGCTATGTGGAGAGGTTGGCCACAGAGACCCTGGATGTGGCTGTGATATTTCGCTTATTCTGAGAGCGAATTATGAAGAAGACAAAGTTCCCCGTTTGAGAGATGACCTTCCTACATTTCTTAGCAGATATCAAGGAAATAACACTAGGTGGCACTACCTCGGGTATCCTGTACAATTTCCTGTTCAAAGTAATAATAACACTATGAGGCCTAGACTCATATACAACGTGACGTTTCCATAAATAAGGTTGGCCCAAAAGAACATCACAAACTTCGAGAGGAGAAACATCACACAATACCTCATCTTTGAAGTGCTTGATGTTGTACGACAGTCGGTACTATTGGCTGACACGGAGATCACTTCCTTGGTGGAGCCAGCTAATGGTGTAGGGTTGTGGGTGCAGCGTTGTTGGCAGGGCCAACCGCTTGACGACCTTTGTTGAGATGAGGTTCTTCTGGCTGCCACTATCAATGATGAAGTGCAATGGCATGCCTTTTACCCACATCTGTGAATGGAAGAGGCACTCTCCTTCTTCTATCTCGTCTGGTTCACTAGGATGGAGCTTGGTGGTAGAAACAGTGGCACTGGGTTCTACATCAATGATCCATCTTCCCCTTTCTGGTTCTGTCTCAAAGTCAGAATCCACATATGATTAAGAGGCTTTCACTTCGACCACCAATGACTACTTTAAGCAACAAGCAACAGTGTTATGCCAAGGGATCTTATGGAAGTCGCACCACTTCCCGGTATCTTTCTTTGCCTTTCCGGTGTCCTTCTTTGCTTGTGGCTTGTACTAGTTGTCCTGATACTGTCCATATTTTCTCTATCCTTTGTTCGGTGGGTTGGGGCCGCCCTTTCCTAGATTTTTTTGTGCGAGGTTTCGAGGCCCAAATTGTCGTGTCTTCTGTTTGAGCTTCTTCTTGATTTTGATGACATATCGGTAGGCTGCGCCCAAGGATGAGATGTCCAGAAATTCCATTTCGGTCTGGATGTATCTATGCAGAGCATCATGATACTTGAGCCCCAGATGTCTCTTATTGCATATACAAATCAAAACAATCCTCCCACTGCACACACAAGCAAATTTAGTAATCACTACCCAGTGGCCAATTTATCGTTGTCAGAAGAAATATTTGTTGCATGAAATGTCAATGTCCATACATCCTGTCAAGCATAGTCGAGCATGTCTCTTCCTTGAGCCTTCTCTACCTCTCAATACATTTCATTTATGGTGTCATAAAGTATCATGTACACTCCTTTCATATATTATGAAAGGCAATCTGTCGCGGACGGATCACATCTGGTCATTATACACACAAATTTTGGTGAAGTCACTTAGCGGATAAGCACACAGATATTCTTCAAAAATTATTTGGATTGATCAATACCACCTCTTAATTGTTGTTGTGAAGAGTTCTACCTTGTCATCTGTTCCAAATAGGTCATACATATCGTCCAGAATCGTGATAACATGACTCACTTTCGCAAAGGCGAGTCTGAATGCAGAATGGTGAGGCTCAAACGCAATGAAAGAAGCCCAAGTGTAGTATTCCACATGATGATGTCGAGTGAAGGTCATATGAGGTGAACCTGAATCTTTCCACCATATACACATACAAATTTAATGGAATTTATTTTATTTTACTACTAAAATCGACTTCAGGAAGATATTCAATGAAATGCACGACATCACCTCAAGTGACAGTCTAACTCTCTGTTTTGTAAGGATTAAAAGATGTTGAACTCTAGTTTTGCAAGTTCTAGAAGTTTCTGTCTTTATGTATGATTTTCTGAACACAAAGAAAAGTATCCATTCAAAATACTTATAAATGAAAGAGGAGGTGTCAATGTGACTAAAATACAAAGCTATGAAAGGATGGTACTAGTCGTACGTATTATGAGTGTCCTGTCCAAAGACATCGATGTAATTCCTTTCTTCCAATCATGGAACATTTGTGTGCCAACCTTGTTCCAGAACATCACCTATACGCAATTTGAAATGCTAAAACACATAATGAAACCAACAAAAGTGGTCTATGTGTGAATGAGAAAATATGTAATATTAATAGTCCTCACCTCTCGTGAAAGATTGGAGACCGATGTCTTTTGCAGAGCTTCTTTCAAATATTTTGTGGAGAAGATTTTAGCCTCTTCCATGACTTTCTCACCGGGAAAGGTAATGAGGGAAGCCCGATATAAATTTCAATGCTTCTCATCTCTCCCTCTGTATCACTGGGAGATCATGCAAACTACCCATTTTGATCTTTGAAATGTTTCAAAACATCTGCAATCAAAAGATATTTTTTTATTAATCTTAGACAACAGTTTGGCCATCATTCTGAAAGAAATTTAATGAATGATTTACTAATAAAATGTGGATATATACCTACAAAGACCAGGTATCCATGTAGTTGAAGAGTTTGAAGCCCCAAGGTAGTTGATTTAAGATCAAGAACAACACTTTCTACCCCACATCCAATGTCCTTTTGGTTCCAATAACTGCAGGTCAAAAGAATGTGTCATTATAATCCTATGTATTCCTTATGTAATCATAAATAAATAATTGTGACTGACCTGTAAACATAATTAAGGGCTGATTTTATCTCATTTCTGAACTGCCTGTCGATCCCCAAACGTTCAATTCTATCGACCATCCAAAGGTGTTGAATGATATCATTGAGGGGACTGAATTCTTCGTCTTGCAATGACATTGAATTGAACATCTTCTTTACTTCATCAATCAGTCTGTCGGGAACCGACGGTAGGTATGGAGGTAAGCTTCCTTTAATTTGTTTTAATTGTGATGGTATTGATCATTTTTCTAACAAATGTGATCATAATAAAAAGAGAAATTATGAAGGTTACTCAAAAGGAAAACAAACATATAAAGGAAAAAGAACTACAAAGAAAGTTTTCAAGAAAATCTTATGCACCAAAGAAGACATCTTATCATCAGATGAAGATGAAGTTAGTGACAATGAGACAAGAAGAGTTCTATTCATGGTAGTAGAAGACTCTGATAAAGAAGACTTTGAAGAAGAATATGAAGAAGCTGAAGAAGAATATGAAGAAGTCGAAGAAGGAATTGAAGAGGCAGAAGCTAACTACCGAGAAGAATTGATGTGTGCCATAGAAGTTATCAGAAGAGAAAACAAGAAAAACAAGAAACTACAAGCGGAACTAGACAAGAAAAAATATACTCAAGAACTAGAACAAATAATCACAAATTTGAAGGTTCAAATAGAAGACGATAAAATAATTGAAGAAGCACTCAAAGAATAGCGAGAATAAAAGGATAGGAACATTGGAAATTTGGAAGCAGAGATTGTCACATTAAGAAAGGATATTCAAAAGAAAAATATGAAGAATAGCTCAAAAGTTTTGGATGACATTATCAACAGTAAAAAATCTCATCTTGACAAGTTCAGACTTGGATACAATCAAACAGAAAAGGGATCAATCTCCAAAACCATAGAGAAAGAAACATATCCAAAAAGCTATGCAAAAACAATCAAAGGGGATAGGAAGATATACAAGGAAGATTACAGGGACACTCCTCCACCGAGAAGATTCAGATTTCAGAATAAACAATAGACAGATAGGACTCCAGAAGAAGAAGGATTCATAAGAGCACCTCCTTTCAGAAGATCTTCAACTCCCGGGTATCAAACTATATTTTTTGGTTTATGTTATGCATGTAATAATTTTGGACATAAAGTTCTGAATTACAAAGCTAACAATAGGAACATAAAAAACTTTGAAAGTCATACACAAAAGGATTATCCAAGAAGGCCTAGTGAAACACAGAGAAGAAGTTACAACAGGTTTGAATCTTTGAGCACTTAAGTGGAATGTTACAAATGTAACAACTTTGGAAACATGGCCAAATATTGTAGAATGACAGACCCTCCTAGAGAACCACAACAAAATAATAATAGTCACAGACAAGAACCTCAGAAAAGGACATGGATAAGAAAGCATAATCAGTATAGAAATGAAGAATGCACACTCGCTCTACAAGCTAAGTAGAAGAAACATGGTTTGTATGTTGACAGTGGTTGCTCAAAACACATGGCAGGTGATAGAGACAGGTTGTTGGAATATTGGTTGTTGTCATTGATGTCAACCCTAGTCATTGGTTTTGGACCGCAAGATTGATGAATGTATTTGGACATGAAGGACAATGCACATGCAGATACAACACCCATGGATGGATAATATACATCATTTTTTTTCTAGTGGTATGTGGAACGTCATGTGGATCCTCATGGTTGAGGATAAATGAATTTTTGAAGATGACAAAGTGAATTGAAGAAGGAAATACAGGTCGACCCTGAAGACAATTAAAGAAAGAATTACAAAATAAGAAAGTGTTAGGTCATCCCTAATGTTAAAATAAAGTGACATAAATGGTGTAAATACATATCATTATACATTCATTTTATATATAATTCAAATTTCAGAGGAAATCATAAGTAAAGAAGGTTGGATTTCAAGGGAGGATGAAGTCTTTTGGTGATGTGTTCTAAGGTATGTTATTTACAGGTCATCTTACCATTTTTTATATAACTTTTTTTCTAGAATGATTTAGATGGTGAAATTGATATGGTATTGAGAAGACATATCAAGGTAACTTTGGTAAAAAACTTATCTCTTGATGCACTACAATTTTGGAGATACACTCTGTGGAAGATAGGGATTTTGACTAGTCCCGAAGCTAGTCAATAAACAGGTATTCCATGTAAAAGAATCATAAATTATTCATAGAGAATCCAAATGAAGTGATACCAATTTAATTGGAAAGAGGAAGGACTTTAGTTTCTTGTGTGTGATTTTTAGAATCTGATGTTAAATATTGAGCACGGGGCATTCTGTACAATTTTTCTCTCCTGAATAAACCAGAATTGAATCAAGGTCTAGCATTCTCTCTATAACTTATTTTTGAGAAGGATTCAAGGAGTGTCAATTGGAGAATCTTTAGAGAATACATTGAGTAATATTTTCTATAGGATCATAGAATTCCAAATAATGCTCCAACTGATCCAAATGAGAAGAAGCTTATGAGTTGTAATTAAAAATCCATACATGTTATTCTAGGAGCATTGGAACCAACCATTGCTAGAAAAGTGATGGGTTGCAACACTGCTAAAGAGATATGGGACAAACTCAAGAGTACCTAAGAAGGTGATCCAAAAGTTAAGCAGGTCAAGCTTCAATGACATAGAGAAGAATTTGAAAATTTGAAGATGAATGAAAATGAAGATATTGCAACCTATTTTCTTAGAGTTGATGAAGTTCTTAATGTTATTAGAGGATTAGGTGAAGATCTCAATGAATCCTTGATTTTACAAAAATTGTTGAGATCACTTCTCTTGAAGTATGATGCTAATGTCTCTTCCATTGAAGAAACTAGGGAATATCTTCAAATACTTTGGAATTCTTATCTATGATCCTTTGGAGATCTTGAGGAATAGATGGCTTAGATGTTTGAACATCTGGTGAGTATAGTTGTGCAATAATTCCTTGATGCTCCTTTTTCAATAATTTTTTCATGCCGTTAGAGCTTATCACCTTACCGGGCTTCCCTATGATACCTCTTAACTCAATTTATTTTCCTTCCAATGAAAATTTCATGAAAAGTTCTTGAAAATTAAAAGCCAGTGTTCCTAATGATTGTAACCATTGGATTCCTAGTACAACATTTGCACCACCCATGGGTATAGAAATCATTGGAATATTCATTACATATTCCCCCATAGTAAGATTGATCTTATTGCATTTTCCTGAGCAGTTGATAGTTCCTCCATCTGCAATCATTACTTGAAACTATGGCGTTGGATATACAAAGCAATTGAGATCTTTGGCTAATTTATAGTGAATGAAATTATGAGTACTGCTAGAATCAATTAGGACAATTACCTTTTTATTTTTGATGTATCCTTCGATCTTGAGGGTTTGAGGAGTGCTAATTCCAGCTAACGCATTATAGGATATCGTGGGATTCAACACTTCAGACAAAATTGCTTCTACGTTTTCATCTTGAGATGGTTCTTGTTCTTCTTGTTCTTCCTCTTCACAATCTATGTAGAATAATTTCTTCTCACCACACTTATG
>ML784389.1:1354356-1375954 GCA_009831015.1 Picea engelmannii
CATCTCATATGACCAGAGATCAAAGAAAATTTGTCAGCTTGAAGAAAAAGGGTGGAAATGTTGCATTTGGAGATGACTCATCTACCAAAATACTTGGAAAAGGAACTGTAAAACTTGGAAGTGAAAATGTAAAATCAAGAAAATTCCTATTGGTTGAACATCTGAAGCGTAATATCCTTAGTGTCAACAAAATATGTGATCAAGGATACACTCTTACATTTGACTCCCGAAAATGTAAAATCAGAGAAAATAACTAAGGAAGATTGGTTGCAACTGCAACAAGAGGACCGAACAACATATACATCCTATACATGAAGAAGAGAGAGAAGACAAAAGCCACACAAAATGATTCCAAGGAAGAAAAATTCTCGAAGACCAAAAATAAGGATGAAGTATTATTGAGTGCCACATGTTTAGGGGGAGCAACCCCAAATAACAGAGTTGCCTTTTTCCATTAAACTCAAGGGGAGAAGCCCTACCCTTTTCCATTATTATAAAAGGGGGAGATAAATTGGGAACATGATGATAGGGGGAGCATGATTGTTGCCATCAATGACAAAGGGTGAGATTGTTGGAAGATTGGTTGTTTTCATTGATGTCAACCATAGTCATTGGTTTTGGACCGCAAGATTTATGAAGGTATTTGGACATGAAGGACAATGCACATGTAGATACATCACCCATGGATGGATAGTATACATCATTTTGTTTCCAATGGTATGTGGCATGTCATGTGGATCTTCATGGTTGAGGAGAAATGAATTTTTGAAAATGACAAAGTGAATTGAAGAAGGAAATACAAGTCGGCCCTAAAGACAATTAAAGAAAAGAATTACAAAATAAGAAAGTGTTAGGTCATCCCTAATGTTAAAAGAAAGTGACATAAATGGTATAAATACATATAATTATAAATTCATTTTATATATAATTTGAATTTAAGAGGAAATCAGAAGTAAAGAAAGTCAGATTTCAAGGGAGGATGAAGTCTTTTGCTGATGTGTTCTAAGGCATGTTATTTACAGACCGTCTTACCATTTTCTCTATAACTTTATTTATAGAATGATTTAGATGGTGAAATTGATATGGTATTGAGAAGACATATCAAGGTTCCTTTGGTAAAAAATTCATCTCTTATGCGCTACAATTTTGGAGATACATTCTGTGGAAGATAAGGTTTTTGACTAGTCCCGAAGCTAGTCAATAAACATGTGTTCTAGGTAAAACAGTCATAAATTCTTCATAGATAATCCAAATGAATTGAGACCAATTTCACTGGAAATAGTACGGACTATATTTTTGTGTGTGCTAGTTTTAGAATCTAATGTTAAATATTGAGCGAGGGTCATTCTGTACAATTTATCTCTCTTGAATAAAGAAAAATTGAATCAAGGTCTACCATTCTCTTTATAACATCTTTTTGGGGAGGATTCAAGGAGTGAAACTTCGAGAATTTTCAGAGAATACATTGAGTAATATTTTCTACAAAATCAGAGTATTTCAAGAATTGAAGAATTGCATAAGTTGAAGAAGTCTCAGGAAAGCATTATCAAGTTCTATGTGATGGATGTGATGATTTAATGTAAAGTTTCATTATTTATCATATATTATTGGGTGGAAGGAAGGGGAAAGGATGGAGAGATCAACCCTCTCTTGGTATTGGAGGATTGTATCTTCCTCTTGGAGGTTTATCCCTCCCTGTATATTTGGAAGCTGTAGCTACCTTTGGAATTCATTACTTCCCTTGAACAATAACTATTGATTATTTCTCATATATTGTGCATGGTGTATTGGTGTAGCTCTTATACTATTGTTCATTTCTCATTGGATATAATTGAATGGTTTAATTATAAGTTGAAAAAGTTTTAATATTGTACTTGATACTGATTCACCCCCCTCTCAGTATCAACATGGGTTTCTTACATTAAGAAAGGAAATATATGGATCAATCTCCTTTGGAAATGATGATTCAACTAAAATCATTGGAAAAGGAACAGTCGGAATTGGGAACAAGAATACAAAGGCAGAAAATGTTCTACTAGTAGAAGATATGAAACATAATCTTCTAAGTGTGATTAAAATGTGTGACCAAGGTCATAAAGTTACTTTCGACTCACAAAAGTGCGAGATAAGAAAAGAAGGTTCAAGAGAATTGATTTCTGCAGCTACAAGAACTTCAAGCAACAAATATGTGTTAAGTGAAATTGGAAATGAAAAGTCTTGTCTAGGAAAGGAAGATGAAAGTTGGATATGGAACAGAAGAATGGGTCACATACATTTTGATAACCTTTTCAAAGTCAGCAAAAGAGAAGCAATGAAATAAATTCCCTAGATCACTAAACCAACCAACACTTTATTCAAGAATTGTCAACAAGGAAAGAAAACAAAGACCAGGTTCAAACCAAAGGAATATTCAACAAGACCATTGGAAATTGTTCACACTGATCTAGTTGGACCAACTACAACAAAGGGTTTAAAAGGTGAGAAATACTTTACGTTATTATTTGATGATTATACAAGAATGACTGCAGTTTTCTTTCTCAAGAATAAGTCAGAAGCTTTTGAAAAATTTAAGATCTACAAGGAAATGGTTGAAAATGAAATGGATTCAAAAATCAAATGCTTGAGATCTGATAATGGAGGAGAGTTCACTTCAAAGGAATTTATGGACTACTCCAACAATCATGGAATAAAAAGGCAATTATCCATTGCTAGGACACCTCAATAGAATGGAGTTATTGAAAGAAAGAACAGGACAATACAGGAAATGGCTCGAACAATGCTAATGGATTCCAAATTGATAGATATTTTTTGGACACAGGCAGTTCATACAACAATTCACATTCAAAACATAGTAATGCTCAGAAACAACACTGACAAAACTCCCTACGAGCTATGGAAAGGAACATCAACAAATGTGAATCACTTCAGAGTTTTTGGAAGCAAATGCTACATCAAAAGAGAAGATGGCATAATGGGAAATTTTGACTCTCGTGTCGACAAAGGATTACTTGTTGGTTACTCAATTACAAGGAAAGAATACAAGTGTTACAATCTGAGATTGAACAAAGTTGTGGAAAGAATCAACGTAATAATTAATGAAACAGTTAGACCAGAGTCAAAGGAAGAAGAAAATAAATCAATGGAACAACCTTTCGAAGAAGAAGAAGAATATGAAAAAGAAGTAGAAGAGGAAGATGAAGAGAATCCGACAGAAACATAAGTGCAAGTTCAACAAGTGTCTCCAAAGACACCTAGCAGACGAGTACAGAAGAATCATCCTTTAGATCAGATTATCGGAAACAAAGATGCATGAGTTGAGACTAGAAGAAGAATTTGTTCACTAGAACAAACACACCTAGCACTCTTATATAAAACTGATACAAATTGTTTTGAAGAAGCCAACAAGGATGAATTTTGGAATAAGGCCATGAATGAAGAATTGGATCAAATAGAGAAAAATGACACTTGGGAATTGGTTCTAGGACCAAAGAATAAGAACTTGATCGGCACAAAATGGGTTTTCAGGAATAAATTGAATGAAGATGGAAAGGTTACAAGGAACAAAGATAGATTGGTATGTAAAGGATATGCACAGATTGAAGGAATCGACTTTGAAGAGACATTTGCCCTAGTTTCTAGAATGGAAGCAATCTGTTTACTTTTAGCTTATGCATGCTCCAAAAATATTAAAGTGTATCAGATGGACGTAAAATCCACTTTTTTGAATGGGGAACATGAAGAAGAAGTCTACATTGAACAACCAAAAGGATATCAGTTGTCATAAAACGCAAATTATGTGTGTAAATTAAAGAAGGCCTTGTATGGTCTAAAACAGGCTCCTAGAGCATGGTACTCTAGAATGGATAAGTATCTACAGCAAGAAGGGTTCAGAAAAGGATGTGAAGACAACAACCTCTACATCAAGGTAAGTCAAGGTAATATTTTATTAATCGAAGTTTATGTTGATGATATTATTTTTGGTAGTGATGATGAAAGGTTAAGCCAGAAGTTTGCAAAGGATATGCATAATGAATTTGAAATGTCATTACTTGGAGAACTATCCTTCTTTCTGGGACTTCATATACATCAAAGCAACCAAGAAATTTTTATTTCTCAAACCAAGTATATCAGAGAAATGATAAAGAGGTTCGGAATGGAATATTGCAAACCAATTATCACTCCCATGCAAACCAGTTGCAAGTTAAGAAAAGATGATGATTTAAAGTCTACATATCAAAGGAAATACAAGTCAATTATTGGCAACCTACTATTTGTGACAACATCCAAACGAGATGTAATGTAGGAAGTTGGACAGGCGGCACAATTTAAAGCAGTACCAAAGGAATCACATGTATGAGCAGTGAAGAGGATTTTCAGATATCTTAAAGGAACATAAGAGTTTGGATTATGGTATCCAAAAGGAAAGGATATATCACTTATTCCCTACACAGATGCAGATTGGGAAAGTTGTATTGATGACCAATGAAGCACTAGTGGAGCAACGTTCTACTTGGGTGAGTGTTTAGTATCATGGCTAAGAAAGAAACAATCATTAGTATCTTAATCTACAGACGAGTTAGAGTATATTGCAATAACATCATGTTGTAAACATATTCTTTGGATGAAACAAACTCTGACAGATATACAGGTTTAGTATGATGAGCCCATTCCAATCTATTGTGATAATACAAGTGCCATCTGTATCTCAAAGAACTCGGTGATGCAGTCCATGACGAAGCACATTCCAATCAAGTATCACTTTCTACGGGAGCAGGTTGCAGAAAAGAACATCAAAGTTGAGTATGTGGGCACAAAAGAAAAAGTGGCAGACATATTTACAAAACCACTTCCACGGGAATCCTTTGAGTATCTTTTCCAGAGACACAGAGTTATTTCTACTCCAAAATGAATTATTTTGAATGCTTATCTTATATGTCTTATATGTACACGAGGAAACACCGTAAAGAGGACAATTCAGTCAGGGGGAGAAGCCCCGGATGGAAAGATACCTTTTCCATTGATGATGAAGGGGGAGAGATTCATTAGATGCAGAGGACAAAGGCATGGTTCCAGGGGGATAAATGGTCACATAGATGCAGATGACATAGGCATGTTTCGAGGGGGAGGATGAGTGATATGACTTTAGTATTGCATGACATAATTTCAGTTTTGCATCAGAGTTTTTCCATCAATGCTAAAGGGGGATATTGTTGATTAAGGTTGGTTGTCATTGATGTCAACCCTTGAAGAAAGCCCAATAGAACAAAGGATGAACTCCAAAGTGGTCCCCTTATGGTGGAAGCCTTCACGGGAAGACGCTTTGCGGATTGAGTTATCTTAGAAGTATGGTTAGAGAAAAATGATTATTTGTGAAATAATGAGATGGAGTTCAATGAATTTGTCAGTGAAACTATCCTATATGGATAGTGCTTGTCATGCCATTTTTGATGGTATGTGGAACGTCACATAACTCCTCACGGTTAGAGAGTTATGACCATAAGACGTTGGAGAACCCAGGTTTGGGTAATGGACCCAAGTTTGTTTGATGGATAATGGTATGAGTTTTGATATATTTATAGGTAATAATATTCTATATGGATAGTACATGTCATTTGATTTCTTGTGGTATGTGGAACGTCACATAACTCCTCACGGTTTGACAAGTATGGCCTTACAAAGTTGGAGGACCCTCATATGTCATCTAGAAGCCCCATAAGGTCAAAGTAGTCAAAGTGGTTTAATATATTTTAGAAGGTAAATAATAAAGTGAAGTGATGAGTGTACTATAATTCAAAGTGAATACAAAAAAAATTATTTAAATAATAAAATTAATGGAGAAATTAGAAGTGGGTTAACCCTAAAATAAGGAAAGTGGGCAAAGTGACCTAGAAGATGTTTTTAAGGAAGCTACTTGGAGAGTATAAATAAGAGGCAAGGATCTCTAATTTTAGATCACACTTGAGCATATTGAATATCTATAGGTGTCTGAGGTAACCAAAGGATATCTAAGCCTAATTTCATAAGGAAGGTGAAGAAAAGAAGGTCAGAATTCAAGGGAGCTCTTCCAGAGAATAAATCTTTTCTCCATCCTAATGAAGAAGACTGGATGTTGAACCTAGCCCCAAAGGCCCCTGGTGCGATTTCTTCTTACTCTTCTCAGTTGGATCTTTGGGAAATCCATATGGACCCTCTTAACTTTTCAAATTGGAGGAAGGCGCTTCATTAACACGCTCTATTTTTTTATGGAGCTTCTAAAGGGAATCCAGGGGTGGCATGAGGGGGTGGGGTTCTCCTAAGCCCAGATGAAACAACTGAATTTACTCTCTCTTCGGGAATTGGAGATGACACCAACAATATCGTTGAAGCTCTCACACTTTGGAAAGGAATCTATCAAGTTTTGGCTATGAAAGTTAAATAGGTTATTGTTTTTGGAGACTCTTGTGTGATCATCCAAGCTTTAAACACCCATTCCCTCCCCCACAACATGAGGCTCTCACAACTAATCTGAAAAATCATGATTTTACTCTCTGTCTTTCACAAAATCATATTCTTTCACATTTTACGGGATATGAATGGAGAAGGAGATAAACCAACTAACAAGGAAACCCAACTAAGAAAAGGGACCTTGTGTATCAATGGAAATACCCAAAGTTTTAATATCCCTTAGCATTGTTGGCTTATTAGAAATATGTTGTCCTCAGAAGTCAAGGGATCGTACATGTATGGCTAAATCGCAAGGCAGGGACGATAAGATGACCTTGGAACTAACTATGTTGATCTAGCAAATAGGACTGGAAATAAATACCTTCTTTGTCATTTTAAATATGTTTCTACAAACAAGGCAAGAAATTCATGATGTACATGTGCCACTAGTTACCACTTCTTTTTAATAGAATCCATAACTTTTTCTGTTAAAAAAAAAACATCATAATCAATCAACTAATTGTTGTAATGTATCATAAAAAAAAAGCATTAACTTGAATATACAACATGTATACTAGAATTGTCAAAAAAAAAGCATTAACTTGAATATACAACATGTATACTAGAATTGTAAAAAAAAAAGCATTAACTTGAATATACAACATGTATACTAGAATTGTCTTTGTACACTTTCATTAGATACGGTTGAGCTCATGCTCATGGCAGGCATGGCAGATTTACCTCGCCTAGACAGTCTAAGAGTTGGGATTGTTGTACAGAAAGTTCCAATAGTTGGGATTGTTCTGCAGAAAGGCTTAATCTTATCAGTATAACTAATCAACGATTTGGAGGCCAACGGGACTATAGATAACATATCCATTCCTGCTCACTATAATATGATAGGTTTTGTCCTATGGGAGAATTTGAATTAACGAACTAAAATCCATATGACAAAACCCAGTCATTGTCGTTCCATTTATATAGAGCTTTACGCCCAGGCAGGATACTTAGCTTTTGTTGTTTTTCTCTGAAATGTTCGATCACCTAATCAGTTTATCAAGCATCACCTAATCATGTAGAGCAAGATCAAATTATATGCTTTTGAAATTGCATTCATATTATTGGTGAAATGAAAGAAAAATTTGACAGTTGCCATTTCTGGGTGAAAACACTTTATCACATGTACGAGACTATGGCGTAAGACACCGAGAAAATAAACAAATAATACTAATGTGATGTTTTTCGGACATTAAGAAAATATATATCAATATCAATATTATGGTTTTTTAATATTAAAATTAAATATTTTCTTGGATTTCAAATAGTTGGTTTCTTTTTTTTTTAAATTTAATCCAGGATGCGAAGATGTTCAAGAAAGTATCAATTCAATTATTAAGTCGAGTACAAGGTGTTTCAATTATTGGCGAAATGAAAGGTTGGTGTTTCAATTATTGGCGAAATGAAAGGTTTGTGTTTCAATTATTAAGTTGTTCATATTATTGATGAAATGAAAGGTTGGTGTATCGCTTACGTACACCAATTATATGCTTTTAAAATTGTGTTACATGTACATGAAATCGTTAGAAGAAAAAATAACAATTGTCATTTACTGGTGAAATTGTGGAAAAGAAAAATTTGGCAGTTGCCATTTCTAGGTGAAAACAATTTATCACATGTACGAGACTGGTGTAAGACACCAAGAAAATAAACAAATAATACTAATGTGATGTTTTTCGGACATTAAGAAAATATATATCAATATTAATATTATGGTTTTTTAATATTAAAATTAAATATTTTCTTGGATTTCAAATAGTTAGTTTCTTTTTTTTCTAAATTTAATCCATGATGCGAAGATGTTCAAGAAAGTATCAATTCAATTATTAAGTCAAATTCAATTATTAAGTCAAGTACATGGTGTTTCAAGTACTTAGGGTATCCTTTAAAACCTAATGAGTATGGAAAAACCAATGAAGTCAAACCAAAATAAATAATTGGTAAAATAAGTGGTTATCTAGTGGTGGAAGATTGACTTTAGTACAATCACTTCTACAGGTTATTTTTCACATATTTTGTTTTTCTCACACATACTTTAGCATATATTCTAAAAGGGGTTCTTGATAATAATGGGATAAATGTTTTTAGGTTTTACGGTGGGGTTTAAGTTGGAGAGATTATTCAAGGTACTTTTACAATGAATTTGATTATAGTGTAAGAAGATGAAAGGTAGGAAATTGAATTATCTTTTGGAATATAAAACTTTTATTCATAGAAATTGTGAATAACTATGTCAAATTTGTTTTTTTTATAATAGTGGTATCTTATTTTTCCAACAAAATATAAGGTATATGTGTTTCTTGTCCCTTGTATTTTTTTAGAAATTTATAATATTAATTTTATATATTTTTTTAAATTATCATAGTCAACATATCCATCGAATTACAATGTTTTTGTTGTGCATGCTAAGAGGGTCTTAACATGATGAAAACCATTTCTTTTTTTTTTAGATCGTAGATATCGGTCTCGTCTAGTGTGACATATAACTCATTCGAGAAATGGTTAAGGTACAAAACATTATAGCAGAAATAAGAGAGGTATGTATTTTATGATTTTAATATATATGTCAACACAAAAATAGATTAAAAATAGTAAACATTATTAACTTAAAAAAAAAATTATTAGGTAAACTAACGCAAAATAATGAAAAGAAAATCATCAAAATATATTTATATGTACTCTTGCTTCCAGTAAATGCATTTTGGTAGTAATAGAAAACTATAATTAAATATTTAAAAAATAAATTAAAATTGTTGTGAAAATATATGCTTTTTGTTTTTTATATGAGTATTATCTACCACACATTTAGAACAATTTGTATTGATATTGCGAGACTTGACATAATGATATTTAATCTTATATCTTTATAACAATATTTAATCTTCTATGTTTATTAAAATTAAAGATAATAATTTGAATGACAATTATATTATTAATAAAAAGAAGTTGAAATGTTACATATTTTTTTATAAATATTAATTTGGTTGAAACAAATTATTTTCTCATATTTTGAATATTTAAAAGAGAAAATGAAAAGAGAAAAATATCCATAATGAATATCCTCATTGAACTAATCCAAGAACACCATGAAACTAACACACTTAAACAAAGTACCAACTTCTTGTAGATTTGAAATGTGGTTAGAAAAGCACAGGTTCAAGGAGGTTTCTTATCACAAAACTCTTTATTTCAATGTTGGAAATGTTGTAGCCATCTCGGTATTTGTACCCATGATGGAAAAGTCTGTTGATATCAAAAGTAGGTTTCTTGCAACACATGGGAACATTGTCGTCTGGTTTCAGAAGCTCCCAGTTTAATTCTTTAATCACATCACTGATCATCGCGTTGATATGATTGAGAGCATCTTCCTCTATTGCTCCAGGATTATCTTTCATGTAACAAGATATACACGAAGCTTCTTCTCCATGGGCCTTGTTTTCCTGGATTCACCATGCCAATATCATCATCCCATTTAAAGTTTAAAGATCAATGGAAATATGTAATACAAATGTATTGCAATTGATTTTGACAAGGAGTACCTTTTAGCACGGCGTATCACCCTGTAATCGAAGGACGATGTTGGCCCTTGACCAAGTTGTGGGAGATACTTGGTCATATTTGACCATTTTGGGACTTCGACGCTCTATCGAAGGAAGTGTGCAAGATGAACTAGAGATCACAGGATCTCGGTCCACTTTTGGGCCCCTTTTTAGGGTTTGGGTTAATGTAATGGGAAAGAGATGTCGGCCCGTGGGTTTACCCACACTTAGGCCCAGTTTTGTATGTATAAATAGATTTCTAGGCAAGGTATAAAAGAGTCAATGGCTTAGTGCTAGTAATTAGATCTGTGTAATTGAATGTGGATTGCAAATGCTCTGTACATGATTGTAAGAGACTTGCAGAGCTAAGTGAAAGTTGTTGTAGGAGGTTATGAAAGGCTTTGTGCTAAAGCGTAAGGAAGAAGGATCTTGCGAGCTGTGCAAATCTTATGTCCTGTGCGGAGTAGGATTTTTGAGGCTCTGTGTTGTAACTGCTTGACCGAGATAATAAAGAAGAAGAGTTGGTGGACGTAGCCCCAGGGTGGGGGTGAACCACGTAAATCTGTGTGTGATGCTTTGTGCTTTGATTCAATGTGTTTACTTCTTCTTCTACTAAGTTCTTTGATATTTGTAGGAATATCTGCTTATGATTTGTGCTCCTAGATGTGTATGAATGTTAGATATGATGTGTATGAAGATGATTAGTGCTGATCTACTGGATTTGATCTAGCTTACTGTTGCTAAGTGCTTGAATACTATAGATTAGTGTGAATGCTGCGAATCTCTGTATTATAAGTGAAGTGGTTATTGAATGTATCTTGAGGATCTAACAGTGTTAAGGGTTCTAGTAAGCTGTATAATCATAGATCTATGTCCCAGCTAAGGTTGTAGACACCTAAGTCTTGCAACCACCCCTGCCTCTACCTTGGGTGAGACTTCATCTGCTTCATAGGTGTTGCCGAAAGGACCGATAGTTAGAGATTTGATGGTGCGCTCTTATAGCATTGAACCCTAGGTCTGCCCCTGTGCCAACAAATGGTTCTATTGCCGTGACAAGAACTGTGATTGTTGGGAACTGACAAACAAAATCTTTGTACAAAGATTCAATCTAGAAACCATGAAAGCTCTATGCCTAGATCTGTTGCCCTAGTACACAATGTTCTACTTAACCTGTGAAGCTTTCTGCCAAGAAAGAAAGGTCAGATCTGGAGAAAAGAGGTAAGATTTGTAAGCTTTGTTCTCTGATAAAGGTAAGAATAGTCAAATTTTTTTATATCTAGAAGCTTTGTGCTCTACGAAAGTAAAATAAATGAATTTTTTTTTAGTATGGATCTAGGTATGTTTGATAGATTATGTCCTAGCTTGGAAACTAGGGCTCTGATAGATGATAGAAAGTTTGATATGAATAGATCTGATAGATATGTTATACCTATGCATAGAAAGAATGTCTGTACTAACAAGCGGATGCAAGATCCTTGAAAGAAATTTTTGCAGGCTAGCTACCATAACCCTAGTGCGTAGTACAAAAGAGGTTGGGGATCATTTAAAAGAAAGAGAGGATTAACCCTCTGTTATAGTTGCAGAAGTCTGAGACATCTTGCTAAGGAATGCCCTATTGGAAGACCTAGTTGTCTCTGTTTCAAAGCTTTGGACCATGAAGTATTAGATTTCCCTAGAATGATTGCTAAAATTGAAGGCATGAATCTAAAAGAATAAAACCCTAAGGCATATCCAGAAATAAAAGAACCCCAGAGAGAATCATACAAGATGTTACTACAGATACAAGACACCTTCAATGATCATCGACATGTTAGATTATCATAGTTATTTAACAAGAAAGAATGCATCGAGGTAAGAATAGCAGACTTTTTCATTGACTATGTTCTAGATGAGGAAACACAGGTGAATGTTATGACATAAAGAACTTTTGAAGCTATAGGGAGTCATGTTATGACCCCTTCACTGAGTGGAATAGGGTCATTCAGAGGGAAACTAGTGAACCTATGTGGAAGGATCAATTAGATATCTATGAATGCTAATGGAAATTCAACAGAATAAGATTTTGAGATTATCAAATTTATTGAGGAAAACGCCTCGTTTACTATGTTACTTGGAAATCCTTGGATTCAAAGATATCAAGACAGAAAGAAGGAAGAAGAAAAAGTTTTAGAACAACAAAGACAAGAGTTAAAAGACGTCATGAACATAAAGGATTTTTGCAGTTGATTGAAGAACAAGAGAACAGATTGAAGCTATATCACACTAGGAACCCAGATGTCAAAATTATCAAAACACCAGAGGACTCATATAAGACTGAAGTTTCTATCTCAGATAAAGACGAGATGTTATACCTGAACCCTAAGAAAGAACCTTAGCAGCACGAAGTAACTATATCCAAGGAAAATAAGAGCCAAAACAAGAAAAGAACTATTGAGAGGAAGCTCACTGCAAAGAAGGCTAGAAAGTTAAGTAAGAAGAAGGAAAAGATTGAAAAGTTGCAGAAGATTCCAGATAGAACAACGAAGAAAGAAAACTTGCAGAATGGGAACTTCGTCAAGATATCAGAACAACGACCTATGGCACATCGCCACAATGAATCAATATATCCATTGGACCAATATACCTATTTGAATTCCTTCCCGAATAGATAGAAAATCATTAAAGGATCATCACTAGACTGTTGGACCACACCATAACGGATAGATCAACGTTAATGGAAGCTTCATGCTCATTGCAAGCAGACTGTTGTCGAATTTCTTATTTAGTTTGTCATTCCATGCATGAAGAACACTTTTTCCAACTAAGAATTAGAATCTAGATGAATAGTAGTTGTATATAATGGTCATTGCGATCTGGTTGGTCATCCTAGTACAGTGTCTGAGATCATTTTGAACCCCGACTAATTTTTCTTTCCGAGTACGTATGTTTGATGAATTTAGTGCAGTTGAAGAATCTAAAAGAGAGGTACTCGCTAGCCTCAGAACCGAAAGAGTCAAGTCGGAACGAGGGTTTTCTATAGGTTTACATGCATCATCGACAAGAGTAGTGCAAGCCTCCCCATCAACTTCTCAAGCAGGAACATCCGCAGCCGGTGCAGAACGAAAAACCAAACATAAAGATGATATGGCCAATGTGAGGTTGGTTCCATCCATCCTACCTGCACAGATCAAGACAAGATTGCAGCATTGAAGTTTAGTGACTTCAACCTGGGGGATCGTAAAGTCTACAACACACTTACCCTATAGAAGTACCTAACCAGAACCAAGGGAAAAAATCGAAGATCGTCCCTCAGCAATGGACTTTGAACCTCGCACAGTCCACTCTATTGAATGTCATGAAGATCCCACATTTTAGACGTCACCAAGAAGTCAATGCATGTGTTAACATACTCCTGTCGAGCTACCACGAAGGATACCTATGGTTGAACCACCGCATCATATTTGAGCCAACATTGATCAATAGAATCACAGGTCTTAGCATGCAGGGCCCTGATCCCCATGACTACTATCTTGGAAAGAATGCAGACCGCGCTCTTGCTCGAAATATCAAAGAAGCTTATAGCGATGTTGAGAAATTAGTGTAAGGCTACAAGGTAGCCTCTATTTAGAGCAGCACAGTTTGCCTTGCATGTCAGCTGATCGTAGGGAAGCTCGTTCGCAAGAATCGACCCACGCAAGTATATGTCTTTGTAGTTGACCTTGCAGGAAAGTGCACAGAGGAACTACAAATGAGCTAGGTGAAGTACCTGTTGAATCAACTAGAGATCAACTACAGAGAATCCTAGGATCAGGGGCATGAATTCCATTTTAGTTGGCTCTTGATACTTATATCTTTCGTTGCATGGGAGCTACTAGAAGATGCAACCTTCCCGGACCTCGACCCTTTTGAGCCCTTAGTCGCAGAGTAAAGTACCTTATGGAACTTGAATGATATGAGAAAACAATGGAAATCCAATACTGTATTCCATGCCTACTATAATCAGTTGAAGTGTGCCATCCAGTCTGAGCCTTAGATACCCTCGAATACCCTCTTCAAGTTCAGGCCCTTAATGAAGTTCAACGTGGACTGCCACTTCATTTACACAACATCACGCACTGATGAGAACAAAGAGTAGTTACAGTCTTATTATAAGCTGGTAGAAGAAGACCTGGAGGAAATCACCAAGGAATGGTTGGTAGACCTCCTTGTTTCAATAGACCCCACCAAATTTTGTGACATCAACAGCCCAAAAGCTGCGCAGGATACACCTGGGCCCAGTAAGATGAAGAAAACAACGAAGACAAAGAAGGATGAGGAAATATAGGATATAGACAACAGATCTGTATGGACAACATCCATTACACCCGAGCAAGATGGTAATGATGAAGAATTCGAATAGAGGCCAGAAGACGAAGAGGAATCATCTAAGAAAAGGAAGGTTTCACCTCTGAAACCTTCCTCCCAAAATAAACCTAGAACCCCTATAACCAAGATGAAGACCACTCTCACCCCAGATGAATTCAGTTTCCTCCTCGCCACTATGAACGAAGCTATAGAAGAAATAACAGAAATAAGGAAGCCAAGTAAGAGGCAATGTTCAACCGAATTGAGAGAGAGCTCCAAGGAGTGCAACAAGCACATTGGTCTAGCCGTGCAGTCTCCACTGCACCCCTGCCAGAAGGAACAACATAAGAGGGATATGAACCAGTTTAACTCTACAAGATTGCTTCCATAGTCGAAGCACGCCTTTGGAAAACATAAGAAGAAACCACAGAGGCCACCCAAGCCTTAAAGCAAGAACAGGAGGAAATCATCGAGCAGCGCCAAGTTGTGCAACAAGAGAGGGACGTTCTCAAAGAAAAATTAGAAGAAGACAGAGCAAAGATCCAAAACGAAAAGGAGCAACTGCTCGCAAAGAAGATCGAGATCGAAGAATCAGTCAACAGAGCATTTTTATCTCTGACCGTGTTAGAGTAGAAATCATAAGAACCCTTAGAACGCCAAGTGATGAAGCTTCTTGAAGTTATTCAGCAAATTCAACAAAGAGTCGTAGAATTAGATCTTCAAACCATACGAAGTACCCTGCAAGAAGAGCGCGACCATTGAGAAATGACTTCCTGGTGCACAGTAGAAAGGATTAAAGCACTCACTGAGGAATGCAAAAAATTAAGTAGCAGAAGTGCGCAGATACATGATAACCTAACCAAGAATCCTGAATTGCACAAATTGGAGTCGTAGCTCTAGGAGGCAAAGCATGAATCCGAAAAGCTACAGGTGCATCTGAAGGCCCTATCACCCATAGAGAAAATGAAACGGTCTTCCAAGTAGTGCATAACACAGTAGCAGATCCATATAATCCAGAGCAAGGTAATGGAAGTAACTCAACAACTTCAACCTTTGCAGGATAAGGCATGTCAGCTATTTATAGAGATCGAGAACGAAGGAACAGAGCTAGAACATGTCATGAATTCAGCAAAGCAACACCTAGAAGGGTCGATGAATGTCGCACTCATCCAGTAGTTCATCGAGCAAGAAGTAGTTGCAATGCAGTAGGTCAAAGCACCTCAGGAAAAGATAGAGGCATTCGAAGCAGAATTGATCACACCTGAGTGACTTGGGACGAGTCACAGGTGAGTGTTGGGGGCCTGTTGGCCCTTGACCAAGTTGTGGGAGATACTTGGTCATATTTGAACGTTTTGGGGACTTTGATGCCCTATCAAAGGAAGCACGCAAGATGAAGCAGTGATCATGGGATCTCGGTCCACTTTTGGGCCCCTTTTTAGGGTTTGGGTTAATGTAATGGGAAAGGGATGTCCGTCTGTGGGTTTACCCATGCTTAGGCCCACTTTTGTATGTATAAATAGATGCCTATGCAAGGCAGAAGAGATTTGATGGCTTAATGCTCGTAATTATATCTATGTGATCGGATGTGGATTGTAAATTCTCTATGAATGATTGTAAGAGACTTGCAGAGATAAGTGCAAGTTGTTGTAGGAGGTTGTGAAAGGCTTTGTGCTGAAGCACAAGGAAGAAGGATCTAGCGAGCTGTGCAGATATTCTGTCCTTTGTGGAGTGAGGAATGTTGAGTTTCTTTGTTGTAACTTCTTAACCAAGATAATAAATAAGAATATTTGGTGGATGTAGCCCCAGGGTGGGGGTGAAGCATGTAAATCTATGTGTGATACTTTGTGCTTTGATTCAATGTGTTTACTTCTTCTTATGCGAAGTGCTTTCATATTTGTAGGAAGATATTCTTATGCTTTGTGCTCCTAGATGTGTATGAATGTTAGATATGATGTGTATGAAGATGCTTAGTGTCGATCTACTGGATTTGATCTAGCTTACTATTTCTAAGTGATTGAATACTATAGATTAGTGTGAATTTTGTGAAGCTATGTCTTATATGCGAAGGGGTTATTGAATGTATATTGAGGAACTAATGGTGCTAAGTGTTCTTGTAAGTTGTATAATCACAAATTTGTGTCCTTGCTAAGGTTGTAGACACCTGAGTCTTGCAACCACCCCTGCCTCTACCTCGGGTGAGACTTCATCTGCTTCGCAGGTGTTGCCGAAAGGGCCAGCAGTGATCCGGATTTTATGAGAAAAACAAAATGAGTACAGATTATTAACAGGTTCTTAACACAAAATAACAGAGATACAGTAAAACTGGTTTTCTACTCAATAACGAAATAAGCTGAAACTGTAAAATGCAGCAGAAACAAGCTTGTTGGACTGGTGGCAGCTTATCTCTAAGAAGAGATGTGACAACAACACGCATTCACCAGAAGAAGGTTACAATGAGGCTCTGAAGGAATTTTTATAATAAGAAAGAATGCCAAAAACCTTACACATCCAAAAACCTAACCCTAGGAGATGAAGCACCAAAAGTCATGTGGGCCCCGTTTGGGTAAGTTAGTACATCAACTTCTCGGGGTCGTATCTTTTGCATACGATCTCCGTTTTAGGCATGTGATAGACCGTTGGAAAGGTATCATAGAGGAGATTCGTGTTTGGGGATAAATAATTCCTTTTATTATAATTTAGGAGCTTGGTACCGAAAAACCTTCATTTAGGCCCTCAAAATGGCCCCATAAGTTAAAGCTGCTAAAAATAGTAAATTGCCAAAATTGTCAGAAAACTGTTTTGAGCCAGTTGGAAAAGGTGGGTGGCCACCGATATCCATCTGGATCAATCCTCCATCCTTAGGAACAAATGGTATCCATTTTTTTTAGGTCCCCCATTAGATGAGGAAATTTCTGCTGAACTTGGCCCGGGGTGAGCCACTTGCCTTGGTGCAGAAGTTGCCCTGCTTTGACGACTCGATAAAGATGGATCCTTTGTTTTCAAGTGCCCTTGATCTGTCTGTCCACAATCTTATCATTATATTCCTATTGTATGCAGTCGGGGTTGAGCTCTGTTGGTTTTAGATTTTCTGCTACTTCTGAGGTGTCCAATAATGGTGGGAAATAAGGGCAAAAGAGATCCACGTTGAACACTGGGCGCAGGCCAAGGAAAGGAGGAATGTTGAGATCAAAAGAATTACCCCCCATGACCTTGGTGATAGTGTATAGTCCATAACAGCATGGGAGAAGCTTCTGATGGGGTTATGTAAGGTGTTCTTTCTGCAAGTGCAACCAAACTTTGTCACCCACATGAAACTTATGAGGCACCCGATGTTGATCATGGCGTTGTTTGTACTTTTCATTGGACTTCTGTAGGATATCCTAAACTTGTTGGTGGATGTGCTAGATCCGCTCAATGAATCAAGTGGCTTTGTTAGCTTCAGTTGGAGCAGGAGATGAGTCATTCAAGGTGACCGCAAGGGGAAGTGCAATATCTATGGGACCCAATGGTTGGAATCCCAACCCCACTTGATAGGGGTTGTGGCTGGTTGAGCTATGCAAGGCTCGGTTGTAGCTATGTTGTACATAGGGAAGGATCTCATCCCATGTGAGAGGGTGCTTTGAATTATACATGCGAAGGATGTGCACAATCATTCGATTTACAACCTTGGTTTGGCCATCTGTCTGGGTGTGGAAGACCATGGATTTGGTGAGCTTGGTGTCCAGTAGTGACCAGAGGCTCGGCCAGAATGTGATGAGAAATCTGTTAGAATATAGAAGATGGTTAGCTCATTTTACCATTGACGATACCTTCTTCACCCAACCATAGGCTGAAGCCTCCCTTCGAGCACCTTAACCTTGACTAAGAATTCCTTCGGAAGCAAACCCTAGGATAGATAGCCAAACAAAGAGTAGCGCATCTTTCCCCAAGGATGGCGCATCACAAAAAGATGATTAGATAGTATAAACCCTATCCAAGAGATATTCAACCCAATACTGAAACTAGCTGCTACTACAGCTGCACCTACAACCCTCCTCCAAACCTGCGCACAAGACTGCAACTGCATTGCACACCAACTGGGAAAACTGCAATTCTGAGATGCTGCAAATGAGAACTAGTGCCCTGTATTTATAGTAGTTCTTCTAGTTTTGTTGGGGCCGACTTATCCTTTTGGATAAGTGTCTGTTCAGTATATTATTATTATTTCTGGCCGACTTCTTCTCCTTGAGGCTAATAGCCTAATATAAATTTTATTCTTGAGCCGACAAGGATTCTAGGGTTATTAGCCAACTCATTAGGGTTTCTCTTGCTTCTTGGAGTCTTCTATTCTCGTCAGGTTCACACGTGGAGGTAAATACCTCCCGCATCTACCATAATATTAACACTCCCTCGTAGCTAGAGAGGTATTTACAGGTAATGGACTTGAGCACAAAAACATACCATTTACCCGGTAGCATCAATATAGTCTTCTAGACTATTTCATGACTAGATCATGAGAATCACCATCACCATCAGCTGCATCGACTCTCAAAACCATACTTCATCTGAGTAATTAGATATGATGTTGGATAAGTCACTCTCACCATAGAGTTATACAAGAGGAGTAAAGGTTCTGAACTGTTTTTCGTCTGGAAAATCTCTGTTCATCATCCATCTAGATGATCATTATCTCCAATAAACTGTTGATAGTCTTCAAGGCAATTAGAACAAGGATAGAGAACAACTATGTCTATTCATAGTAGTACATAACTACAATCCAGTGGTTCACTACCACATCAAGTAACACACAAGTACTTGATCAGCAATGTATGGTTGCGAATAGTGAAACATATTCACCATAGTAGTCCTCATCTACTATCATACAATCTTCATAACAAACATATGATAGCATCCTGCATAGAAACAATGTTATGATATAAACTGATTTTCCTGGGCCAATATTTCACTCACATCTATGAGCTCTGAAAGAATATCTGCCTCACAAACAATGGAACATATCCACTATAGTAGTATATGTCTACTGTCTGGAGACAGGTAGTCTCCATAAAAATCATCTGATGCCATCCTGCATAGAAAAATATTGTTAAAGATAAACTGAATCCTCTGGGCCAATCTTTCACTCACATTTGTGAGATCTAAAAGAATATCTGCCCTCATCAACAATGGGCTATCTGCCATATTCTTCACAAACAAGGAAGAAGGATTATTTCTGATTTCTGATCCTAAATCATTTCTCACCCTAGGCCATTCTTCCTACACTAATTAAAGTGCACCCTGGACAGAATGTATAAACCCTAAGAAATGTTTGGACCATTCCTCACCCTGGGCCATTCCTCCTACACTAATTAAAGTGCACCCTAGAGAGAATGTATAAACCCTAAGGAATGACTGTCCCTGATTGTTGAGCCTAGACTATACCCCACCCTGGGCCATTCCTCTGACACTAAAAAAAGTGTAACCTGGAGAGAATGAGTCTGCCCTAAGGAATGTTTGTCCTGCATCAACCTCCAAAATTGACCATTCTTTGAAACTGCTCACAAATATGAACTTCGAAAGAATGACTGCCCAGTGAGGCAGACCATTCTACTTGACCACTACTCAGAGTGAATTCCAAGAAAAATGACTGTCCTAGACCACTCCCCATGTTAACCACAATGGGAAGTCGTTGTCTATGATACATCAACAATCAATCTGCCTCCCATGTTAACTAAAATTGGAAGTCATTGTCCGTTAGAAATATCATTCCACTTTCTGAACAGGAAAGCATCTGTCCAATCTGGACTATTTTTCAATTGCAAATATAAATTCTCCCTCCTAACTGGAGATTTACTTAAATTACAAAAATAAATGTTTTTCAAAAATATTTTTCCGTACCTTCTCTTAGATTGGAGAATCTTCTCGATCCCTATATTCTCTCGGAAATATACAAACTTGATTCTGGATAGAGGTTTTGTCAAAATATATGTTGTCTTCTCATCAGTGGGAATATACTCGAGCTTTACCTCTCCTTTCTGGACTTCATCATGTATAATGTAATGCTTGATTTTAAATGTGCTTTAGTATGGAATACTATGAAGGCTTCATGTAGATCTGAACAATAGAGTATATCATAGTTGGAGAACTGGAACATATCCATGTGGAACTTCTTCTATCATTATGAGATCTGATCTTCTGAGTAGTCATCTTGATGTTATAGGAAATCTTCACCACGCTTCTATTGTGCACTGGAGGTTCTCCACCAAGTTGTCTTCTTCTTATCTGCATACATAAGTCTCTTTCTGGTATGTCTCAAAGTATTGAGATTTCTCTTCATATTCTCTTTATTCAATTTCTCTGCAGAACATTCTTTGCATTTATCTAATGTAGAATTCCAACTCATGGATGTTGTGGATGATATAATGACTCATGTAGTGATATGTCTAGTGTACTGGAACAAGTAATCATCATAGTCTTCTCCCTCCATATGAGAGAACCTCTAGTTTTGGATCTCACAATTCTTTCATTCATAAGTCTTCCATACATTGTTCTTCATCACGAGTTTTAGTTCTTTTGCTTGATTGTTTTCATATAAGGATTAGTAATCTTGTGATTATTGATGTAATGATTGGTTGTTCTGGACTTTCTTTCTTTCTTGGAATCTTCATGTTCTTCTTCATGTTTTTCATTATCTCTTGGGTTCATGGAGATTCCATGTTCTAGAGATTCCACTTCTTCCTTTCATCATAGGTTCACAGATCTGGATGGACAACCAGGAATACTTTAAGGATTTTCTTCGAAGAGGTCTTCTTCTACAGTTGAGTTGAACACGTACTATCTTTCATGGATTCTACCATGGATATATACATTTCATCATCTTCAATGGATCATAGGATCAGCTCCCTCCTAATCCTTGCTTCATGTAAGAGTGCATATAATCATCTCCCTCTGTCTGATAGAGTCCATACATCCATCTGCGTCCTTTTTGTCTTCTACAATATATAATTGGCTCTCTCTGTCTAACAGAGTCCACGCTTCCATCTTAGTTGTCGTCATAAGTCTTTCTCCAATTTCTCTTGATGTCTGACTTCTAAGTCTCTTCAAGATTGATTATGATTTCAGCTTATCTTTTAATAGCTTTCACATGATATATTTCATTCTTTCATGTGTAATATCTAATGATACCTTCTTTTCATCTTGTTTGTTCTTTCATAGGTATAGTTCTTCTTGGAACACATTATCTTCCAAGAGATATATATACAAGATATGTAGAGAGACGA
>ML784389.1:1400854-1437475 GCA_009831015.1 Picea engelmannii
ACACCACAAAGAAGATCACTTACTCCCAGGTATCAAAATTTCTTTCTTGGACATTGTTATACTTGTGGAAATTTTGGACACAAGGCAATCAATTGTAGAATCAATGAAAGGCATAATTATGAAAGCTACATGAATGGTGAAAATAGTAGATATGGAAATGTTCGTAGACCTATCAACAAAAATTATAATCAATTTTACCCATTAATGGATCAAAATATTGTATGTTACAAGTGCAATAATCTTGGTCACAAAGCACGAGATTGCAGAGAGATGAAGGAAGATAATCATATGCCAAATGTCTGTATACCAACTACAACATGGAAAAGGAAAGAAATTCCACAAAATGAAAACTGTCAAATAACATTGGTCGCTAAATAATGAAAAGAAGAAGATGAATGGTTCATAGACAGTGGGGGTTCATCTCATATGACCAGAGATCAAATAAAATTTGTGAGCTTGAAGAAAAAGGGTGGAAATGTTGCATTTGGAGATGACTCATCTACCAAAATACTTGGAAAAGGAACTGTAAAACTTGGAAGTGAAAATGTAAAATCAAGAAAAGTCCTATTGTTTGAACATCTGAAGCATAATATCCTCAGTTTCAACAAAATATGTGATCAAGGATACACTCATACATTTGACTCCCAAAAATGTAAAATCAGAGAAAATAACTCAGGAAGATTGGTTGCAACTGCAACAAGAAGACCGAACAACATACACATCCTATACATGAAGAAGAGAGAGAAGACAGAAGCCACACAAAATGATTCCAAGGAAGAAAAAGTCGCAAAGACCAAAAATAAGGATGAAGTATTATTGAGTGCCACATGTTCAGGGGGAGAAACCCCAAAGAAAAGAGTTACCTTTTTCCATTAAAACTCAGGGGGAGAAGCCCTACCCTTTTCCATTGATGTAAAAGGGGGAGAGAAATTGGGATCATGATGATAGGGGGAGCATGATTGTTGCCATCAATGACAAAAGGTGAGATTGTTGGAAGATTGGTTGTTTTCATTGATGTCAACCCTAGTCATTGGTTTTGGACCACAAGATTTATGAAGGTATTTGGACGTGAAGGACAATGCACATGCAGATACATAACCCATGGATGGATATTATACATCATTTTGTTTCCAATGGTATGTGGCATGTCACGTGGATCTTCATGATTGAGAAGAAATGATTTTTTTAATATGACAAAGTGAATTGAAGAAGGAAATACAGGTCATCCCTGAAGACAATTAAAGAAAAGAATTACAAAATAAGAAAGTGTCAGGTCGACCCTAATGTTAAAAGAAAGTGACATAAATGGTATAAATTTAGATAATTATACATTCATTTTATATATAATTCAAATTTAAGAGGAAATTAGAAGTAAAGAATGTCAGATTTCAAGGGAGGATGAAGTCTTTTGGTGATGTGTTCTAAGGCATGTTATTGATCTGGATTTTATGAGCAGAATGAAATGAATACATATTATTAACAGGTGCTTAACACAAAATAACAAAGATACAGTAAAACTGTTTTTTCTATTCAATAACGAAATAAGCTGAAACTGTAAAATGCAGCAGAAACAAGCTTGCTGGAATGGTGGGGGCTTATCTCTGAGAAGAGATGTGACGGAAGCATGCATTCACAAGAATAAAGTTACAATGAGGCTCTGAAGGCCTTTTTACAATAAGAAATAATTCCAAAAACCCTAGACATCCAAAAACCTAACCCTAGGAGATGAAGCACCGAAAGTCATGTGGGCCCCGTTTGGGTAAGCTAGTACATCAACTTCTCGGGGTCATAACTTTTGCATACGATCTCTGTTTTAGGCGTGTGATAGACCGCTGGAAAGGTATCATCGAGGAGATTCATTTTGGAATATCAATCATGACTTTGGATATCATTGAGGAGCTCAATACCAAAAAACCTTCATTTAGGCCCTTAAAATGGCCCCGGATGTAAAAACTGCTAACAATAGTAAATTGCCAAAAATGTCAGAAAGTTGTTTTGAGACAATTGGAAAAGGTGGGTGGCCACTGATATCCATATGGATCAATCCTCCCTCCTTAGGAAGCAATGGTCTCCATTGCGTTGAGGTCCCCCATTAGATGAGGGAATTTTTGCTGAATTTGTCCCCGGGTGAGCCACTTGCCTTGGTGCAGGAGTTGCCCTACTTTGATGACTCGATAAAGATGGATCCTTTGTTTTCAAGTGCCCTTGTTATGTATGTCCACAATCTGATCATTGGATGCCTGTTGTATGCAGTCGGGGTTGATCTCTATTGGTGTCAGTTGTTCTGCTACTTCTGAGGTGTCCAATAATGGTGGGAAATAAGGGCGAAGGAGATCCACGTTGAACACTGGGTGCAGGCCAAGGAAAGGAGGAATGTTGAGCTCAAAAGAATTATCCCCCACGGCCTTGGTGATAGTGTACGGTCCATAGTGAAGTGGGCGAAGCTTCCGATGGGGTCATGTAAGGCGTTCTTTCTGCAAGTGCAACCAAACTTTGTCGCGCACCTGAAACTTATGTGGCACCCGATGTTGATCATGGCACTATTTGTACTTGTCATTAGACTTTTGTAGGATATCCTGAACCTATTGGTGGATGTGCTGGATCTGCTCAATGAACTGGGTGACTTTTTTAGCTTCAGTTGGAGCAGAAGATGAGTCAGTCAAAGTGACCGCAAGGGGAAGTGCAACATCTATGTGACCCAATGGTTGGAATCCCAACCCCACTTGAAAGGGTTTGTGGCCAGTTGAGCTATGCAAGGCTCGGTTGTAGCTATGCTGGACATAGGGAAGGCTCTCATCCCATGTGCGAGGGTTCTTTGAATTATACATGCAAAGGATATGCACAATCATTCGATTTACAACCTCGGTTTGGCAATCTGTCTGGGGGTGGAAGGCCATGGATTTGGTGAGCTTGGTGTCCAGCAGTTACTAGAGGCTTGACCAGAATGTGCTGAGAAATCGACTATGCCAATCTGATACAATGGTTTGTGGGATTCCAAAATGTACCCAAACTCGTTCAAAGAAGATCTTGGCAGTGGCCTCTGCTGTGATTCTCTTCTTGCAGGCAACCAGAATCACCATCTTAGAAAAATGATCAACAACCACAAAAACACAGTCATTTCCCCACTTGGTGGATGGGAGGCCCGACATGTAGTCCATTGAGATGGATTCCCATGGCCTGTCAGGAGTAGGAAGAGGGGTGTACAAGCCCTGTTTCTTAGTGGTTGGTTTGGAAATAGCATAGGCAGTGCAAGACATGATATACTTGCCAACCTCCTGTCAAAGTTTCAGCCAGTAGAAATGTTTTTGTAGCATCGCCACTATCTTTTTGACGCTAAAGTGTCCTGCCACCCGACTTTAGTGGGCTTCCCAGATCAGCATCGCTCGCTCACTTGATGGAACACAGATATGGCCCAGATGACATAACAACCCATCCTGAAGATGGAAATTATCGACAATTGCATTTGCACCCAACATTTGGTAAGTGGTGGCGAAGTCAGGGTCTGTCTCATAGAGTTGGGGCCATCAATATGTCTCATGGTTGCAAGAGTCTAGCACCTTGGTGAATGTTGTGACTAGTGGTCTGCTAAGGCAATCAGCGACGCGATTGGTGCTTCCTGTTTTATACTTGATGTTGAGGTCGAATTGCTGCAAGTATGTGGACCACTTTTGATGGTGGTCATTCTGCAGTTTTCCCTGTGTCTGCATGAACTGTAGTGGCTTATGATCAGTGTGGATGACTGTCTCCTTCCCAAGAATGTAATGTCTCCACTGGCGGCATGCTTACACAATGGAGTACATTTCTTTGTCGTAAGTAGGGTACTTACGGACAGTATCGGACAATGTCTCACTATGATAGGCCACGGGGTGGCTGTGTTGAGTGAGAACGGCACCCATAGCATAGTCTGAAGCATCTGTCTCGATCTCAAAGGGATGTTGCAGGTCCGGTAGTGAAAGTACTGGGGATGAGCACAAGTGTTTCTTCAAATCATCGAACGCTTGTTGTTGGGACCGGCCCCACACAAATTTTTCCTTACCACCACCCCTGTTTATTTGGCTGAGGGCCCATGCAATAAGGGAGAAACCCAACATGAACCTGCGGTAGAAATAAGCAAGTCCCAAGAATCTCCGAAGCTCAGTGAGTGTTGTTAGGGCTAGTGTTGTTGGGAAAAATACCCTACGGACTTGCAAACTAGGTCAGACTTGCATGCAAATTTTGACTGTAAAGAAATTACCTTTTAACCTACCACCCCAAAACTTAAAACCCTCTTTCACAATACATACATGGAAAGGAACTACTAACCTTTTTACTGATGTTTGGTGTAGATCCTCTATTGCGTTCTTGACCGCTTGCTTGCGTTGCTCCTTCCAAAGATAACCTGCAATCAAGACAAACAACTATGCATGCATGCTACTTTTCTACTTGAGGGTTAGAAATTAAGAATAAATTAAACAAACTATAGATAACTCATGCATTAGGACGGGAAAAGTATTCTTTTATTATTTGAAAAATGAATCAACTTACAATCAAAGTTGAGACCGGCCACTGCTCCTTGATCTTGATCCTGGGATCCTCCTCTTCTGTCCTCCAACTGCTTTGCGTAACTCTCCTTTGGCTTGAGGAAAGGCTAAAGGGTTGGGACAATGGATTTAGAAAATGGGCAGAGTTTCTTCGCTATATTCTTCCTCCTCCAAATGGTACCCCTACTCCTTCTTTTATAGGCTAGAAGGAGCTAGGGTTTTGGACGGACCCTCGGCCATGCATGGCTGGGAGTTTCAGTTAACTGACCCATAGCTTTTTGTCCCATCGGTATCTTTCCTTTTTTTTTTATTCTGAAGGTACACACGGGTTGTAGTGGGCCTGCTAGCATGGACTTTTAGATACACGCGGGCTGTAGTGGGCTAGCTAGCATGTACTTTTAAAAATGGAGTTTTTAGAAGAGTTGTTTAGTATTTTTTGGCAAAGAAGGGATATGAGTTGGCCTGATGCCAGGTAAGCATGTGTGGTGCAATTTAGGGTTATAACAGATGCCCCCTAATGTGTGAGGTCAGAAGAGCATCTGATGGCCGAAATACATTACCAATCTTTACTGATGTGTTGAATGAGTGAGCCCAAGGATCAGGAACCAGGAGGTGGCATCTGCAAAATAAAAAATGTCTCACCGAGGCGGGCATACCCATGCTCGGGATAATATAGAACCATGTCTACCAATCAAATACACTGTAGATCCATGTCAAATAACTATAAAGAGTAGCCGCGAATAATACACAATGGATCTACATCTCGAAATCAGAAAGATACACATATAGAGTGCCCATCTTCCAGAAGTTGATTCGACCTGATGGTTGTACTTCAGAGCTCGAGCAACAAATTTAAAATATTATAAAACTCGGGTAGGAGTGTAATATGAGTGTACAACTGCACTACCCAGAGGTTTTCAATGGCTTGTTGGTTATGGACTTGATAATCTTGATGATCGGACTGAAGGCTTCAGTGATTTCAAACGAGGACTTAATTGGATGTTCAGGATGGCCGGGTATGTGGAAAAGAGACATATTGTAGAGGGGTCGACTCAGGCTTAGTGACAAACTTCCCTTGGATAATAGCACGACAAGTGATAAGACTCAGGCAGCATATATGTTAATCATAAGTCTACGAAGTAGGAGGCAACACAAACTCTCCATATGTTTGGAAGAGTAACCAAATGGTGGAGGACACAACTCTATATATCAAGAAAAAGCTTCCTAAGGTCGTACTACATCCCATAGTCTGATGATCAAACAAACAGATGTGCTTTATCCAAGGGCGACTCATTATGCTGCCAATAAAGAAAATACTTTTCCCATCCTCTTTTTGGGGTATATTTGATTTTTTTGTTCTTTTTGATAATTTTTGAAAAAGAATAAAGGAATATTATGTTACAATGGAGGAACAAGTACTGCAAACATACAATCTCGAGGCACAAGGATAAGACTAATGTTCTGGTAAAAATGATACTCAGAAAAAATACTTCGGCGGCCAAAGGTGTTAAGATGCAGAAGCAAACTGTTACAAGGCTGATGGGTAAGGTATGCAAATGCGGTTGATAGAACACACAATGGTAACATCCTTCGATGTAAGTTTAACGAGCCCAGAGAAGGTAAGCTCGGTGGTTTTTCATATTTAGAGAGTCTGAAAAAGAATAAAAGGAGACTCTGCTGGGGTACCTTTTTCGACAATAGTCTAGTCGGTTCGAAAAAGGGATAAACTAGCACCGATTAGACGTCAATTCAAAACCATTTTAATGAGTGTGAAAAGGACAAGATCACTCGGCTATTCTTTCACTTTTAAGGAGTCTGAAAAAATATTAACTATGGACGTCGTCAGGAATATTATTCTGGACCAATTTAACGAGTGTGAAAGAATAAGGTCCCTCAGTGATCTTTTCAATTTTAGGGAGTCTGAAAAGAGCTTAACTATGGACTCCGTGGGGGTTTCTTTTTCATAAATTTAGTCCCTCGGGCCCGAAAAATAAATAAAATTATACCTGAGAGTACTCTTCTAAAGAACGAAAGTTCTATAGAGTATACATTTGTTCGTACAGTTGACCATTCGGACTGAAAAAGGGGTAAACTACCGCCGGACAGACATGACTTCAAATTTTAGTTTAACGAGCGTGAAAGGCCACAAGATCGCTCGACAATCTTTTCATGTTTAAAGGGTCTAAAAAGAGCTTAAAAGAATACCCATTTAAGGAACGTTCTTCTGGACCAATTTAACGAGTGTGAAGAAACAAGGTCACTCAGCAATCTTTTCATCTTTAAGGAGTCTGAAAAGGGCCTAAAGAAGACTCCATAATGGTTACTTTTCTCAGTTAATCCAGACGAGATCGAAAATCATAAATGAAGTCTCATCGGATGTTTCTTTCGGATCTCAAAGCAAGCTTGAAAAATAACAAAGTTAGCTCATGATAGACTCTTTGTGGGTCTATGCCTGGCATCTCCTCGGGGGAGCTATATGCTCCGACGAAAACATTGGCTATGATGCCAGGGGTTCTGGAGATATTGATAGGTATCATTTCAGCAATGGTTTCCATATTACCCTTAGCATAGGTCTTGTGTGTAGCTAAGGGATTAGTATGACAAGATCTATCTCCAGTCATAGTCATGGTGAATTCTCCTGCTTTGATTCAGCTTAATTTTGGGAGGAAATATGATATGTGATGAAGATCTTCCCAAGGTTTGTCCAGACTAGTCATTTCTTCGATTACTGCTTCATCAGAAGGCAAGACTAAGTCTAACGAATCGATGGTATCAAGAGAACCCTGAGCCCAAATAGGCTCTAGAAGTGGATCCAACTCTTGTGCGGGAGTCAGATCAGGGTGAGCTGAAGCTTGCTGGACTAAAGAGTATGCTACTTCAGTGGCCGACAAGGGCATGGACATGCTGGAGTGCCATGTCTCATCCATCATGGATGATGGGGAAGGAAGAATCCAAGGATCCTCAAAGTAAGTCGTGCGGAACGACGAAACTTGAAAAATCTCAACCTTATGGTGATTCGATATAAATTTGGCATCGTCATGAGGAGGTGGGTAATCAAAGGTACCCATCAAGGATGGGAACAAACCAACTCCTACAATAACGACACCTGGTTGAGGATTATCAATCATCGGGACCATGGATGCCCCCAAAGCTAGGTCAGGTCTGGAGAAAGACAGTTGATCGATGGTCACTATCCAACCCTTGTGTGGAAACAACAAGACTCGAAAAATTGTAGCAACCACAGCTTGCATAGCATAAGTCCAACTCCGTCCTAACAAGAGATTATAGTCGAGGGGAGCATCGACTACCTCTACTTTGACACACACAATTTTCCCTCCTAACTGCACAGGGAAAGAAGGAATGATGCCATGTGGTTGGAAAGAACGATCGTCGAACGCAGTGAGGAGAGTAGGTGACGGAGAAAAAGCGGGCTGGTCAATGGCCTTCCAACATGCTAACGACATAACACATGTCGAGGTGCCCTCGTCAACCACCGTGTGGAATATATTCCATGTAAAAGTTTTCATGGGATGAGCCACTACTATCTGAAACGCTACATGGTAAGACAAACGAGGTTTTAAGTCAGTTGTATCTAACATAATGGTACTCGAGTTACAAGTCTCAGTAGAGCCTAAAGTAGTTAACAAGGCTTTCCTCTGAGCAGGGAAGCTTTGGAGGACCTCCAAAGCAGACATCGCACAAGGGGTTTGTGATAAATCCTCCACCACAGAGTAATTTTGGGCGGCCCTTGCATTTGGGTTGTGAGAAACTTTTTTAAATGCACCTTTAGGGATGCATGTCATTGTTTCTCCTAACGTATTCTCAATATGTAGAGGAAGTGATGGGAGTTCAGCTTCTTTTCCCTTCTCGGAAGTGCTTGGTTGACTATAGGCATGTTCTCTAGTTGATAGAAAAGCATCACCTTTCACCATATATACATTCGTGGGGTTATTTGAAGACGGAGGGGGTACTTGACTGCCCCCTTCCGTGCTTGCAGAGGCTTGAGTTAGATTTTTCCCATGTTGAAATTGATTAGTCAACATTGTCTGTTGTTGCTGTGTGACAAACTTTTGGGCCTCTGCAAGTCGAGGACAAAGATGGGTTGGGCGGTCTTCCGTGCACAAGTTGCAAGGATACCTCACCTTCTGTTTTTCCGTGTTGTCCCCGCCAGCATTATCAGTGGGTTTTCTATCCCCCTTACCCTTCTTTCGTTGTTTTTTCTTCCCTTCAGGCTGCTGGGTGGCCTTTGGGTTAGTCGACTGCACAGAGTGTACTTCCGATGTTTGGGTAGGAGGAGCAGCCAAAGAAGTAGTCTGGCTAGCCACTGTGTGTTGTATAGATAACTGTTGCAACTATTTTGTCAATTTCTCAGCGGGCTTGGTTTGGGCTGAACCAATAATACCATCGACATGTGGTCTAGCTCTCTGTCTAGTTTTATCCAGTATCAATCGTGGTTCATCTGGCAGGATGTTGTATAATAAACCAGACTGAGAGTAAATGAGCTCAAACTGTTGAGCCCTCATGATGGCATCTTCTTCGGAGAAAACTCCTGAAGTCGCGACGTCTTTGGATAGTTGTGGGACTAGAGACTTAAGGAACCACTCAAGCAAGAATGTTGGTGGGACTGGTACTTTGATTAGACTCTTCCAGCGTCTCCACTCTCGGATATGATCATAGATATGGTCTATTGTTGTCTGTTCGAAATTGGCCAGCAGCTCTGTGCCAGCGTCGTATCTCACCAGTAACTGGAAATGGTTAAGGAAGGCCATCACCAGTTTTCCAAAGGAAGAGTATCTTGTGTGATCGAGCTCGATGTACCATTCCACGGCACTCCCAATAAGAGTGCGTTGAAACAATTGCAACTATACAGAGTCATCTTTCAATGAGTTAGATGAACACCAAAGATGGAAGGTAGTCACATGATCACCTGGATATTCATTAGGCTTGGCCTCGAACTTTGGAATGTCTGAAGGCAACTTCATTGGCATAGAAGGCCAACGTGGATCGTGACAAATAGGATCATTTAACAACCTTGTCAAATCTGGCAAGTGTAATGTCGCCAGGAATGGTAGTTTGGGTTGCTGCTGATAGCCTGGGAAAAAGGGTCCTCGAGTTTGGCTGGCACCAGGTTGCCAAGAAAAGTTTGGCTGATGGCCTGGATTCTAGTAGAAACCATGGCCCTGACCAGCGTAAGTATGTTGCATCTATGGAGAAATCATTGGTAGATTTCCCATAAAGGACATAGGATGTTGGGCATGCATTGTGTTTGAAGGACTTTGCGAAGGATTACCCCATGCCGGTCCTGATGGGAGAGGCATAGTAGTATGTCCAGGGTTCCATTGACTGTGGAAAGGATTACCCCAGAATGAAATTCCATAGGAGGGAACGGATCCTTGTCCTAAGTTCCAAGGTCCTGCTAAATGTGCCCCCGACGCAGGAATAGTACCTTGCGCCGGAGTAGACTGTCCAAAAATGGGAGTGCCCCCAGATGGGAAAGCGGTGGATGCGAAAGTGTTGTTACCAAACATCCCATTCCAAACAAATGGTGACGATCCTACCATCATAGTGTGCGCAGGTGTTCCTTGACTCCTGACTCCAAATAAACTAGTGTGTGCAGGCTGCCCGGTGGACTGCTGATGCGGACCACCAAGCGAAGGGGACGAAGGAGGGATATGACCTCCAGCATAAGGAAAAGAATTAAAAGGGACAGGAGTTCCCCCAAGTTGACCTTGCAGAGGAGTGTTAGAGCTCCCTACCCCCAGACCCAAAGTCTGTAAAGTGGAGTAAGTGAGTGCAAGACTTCCCGAACTAGGCATACCGTATGAAAATGGAGAACCTGTCGTACTAGGTGTGAAGGGAGTTGTGGACACCGCCATAGACAGGTTCGGTCCACTGTGCGACATAGTTCCAGCTGAGACCATGGTGGCTCAGACCGATGATGGCAAGTTAGGAGATGCTTCTCCTGTGGTAGAAACTGTGGTGGGAATGGAAGAATTCCCAGAAGAATTAACAACGTTTGTTTCCATAGTTGTGTGAGGCACTGACAGGCTTTCGTAAAACCGGATTGGTACAATAACCAATGGCCAAGTATCAGTGTTTGGGGTTTCAACCGAGCCAAGATTGACGATTGATTCCTCCAGGAGTTGTTTGGGCACAATGGTTTGTAACCCAGTTGCTTCGAAAGACCCTTGTTGGTCTAGCTTCCGCCTCAAAGGTGGCGGGGGTGGCTCCAGTATAATCGGTGGCAGGCCCAGAATCCTTCGTGATCGGAGGAGCTCAGGCTCCTCCACTATGTGAGAAGATCCAAGACACAATAAGTTATTCTACACAGTCAAACAGTAACACACACTAAAAAGGAAGCCCTTAAGAGATAATACAAGCAATCACTAACTATTTTGAAGAACAGTTACAACAACCAGCACTAGAGAAACTTACCAGTGCAAGTGCAACTCAAATACAGAAGCACCCTCTGGGTATACTCTGCAAAGCATGGCCTGATTTCTGTCCTAGGTACTGGGGTATACCCCCGTAGTCACCCGTGTATATCCCTAAAAATATTGGCAACTAGGTTGCCAGCACGCGAACAGTCACTAGGTGGGTACAGTCGAAAGTCGGGTAGACCACAATGAGCAGGGTATCAAGCCCAAAACCTATCAAGGGTATCGAGAGAAAATGGTCTGGAAGACAACTGAGGACCTCGAATGGATTCGAGACCCATGAAGCCCTGTGGCAAATGCAAATGACGGAATCCAAAAACAAGCCCTCGATGTGTGTTCTCCACTACGCTTGGTCCGACTTTGGAGGGGTTATCTCTGCTACCTTTCCATACGTGACCTCGTGTTTATCCCCTATGTTAGAGGGGGGTCCCAGATAAATTCCACGAAACTGGACTTCTACACTCCCTATCACAGACTCCAATGTTTGGTTTTGAATGGCCTTGGAGAGTTTCCTCTCCAACCTAATCCAAGGCCCTAGTCCTGAACTAGTTTGTGAACCCTACAAACAAAAAGTCTAATAGATTTTAAATTAGCATTTCTTTTATGGGATTTCTTACATCACAGGGTATGAAGGTGAAACTGATGATGTGTAAAGACGATAACAAAAACGAATGAAAAAAAATGCTGGAAACAAAACACTTTTACTAAATGCAAAATTCAACAAGTTTTCATAAAGAAAGATTTATTTTTCTTTTTAATTTTTCTAAGATTTTATGCAGCAAACACAAAGGAATTCCACTTGACTACGAGCTACTTATGCTCTAAATGCACTGCAAAAACTTATGCACAAAAAGACTTCTCCCTAGCTAATGATGCAGAAACACACTCTTTCAACAAAGAAGAAAATGAAAAAGAGATATTTTTTTATTTATTTAAGTGCTAAGAAAGCAACAAAGGGAAAATGACGACAAGCACAAAAACAAGAAAGACAAATTCTGGATTAAAGCGCAGGCTACAAAGAATCAGAGTAAAGGCACACAATGGAAATAAAGAAAACAAAGACTCTTAAGCTTGCCTAAAAACCATAAAAAAAAAAATTATATTTTATGTTCAACTATCAACTAAGAAAAAGCAGGCTAAGGGTAAGATGACCTAACCTACTAACTGTTCAACCCTAGACTCAAACACCTGAGAGCAATACTTCTTATCAAAGGAGGGGATGATTTCCCCACCCTGAAAAAAAAGTAGCCTGTCAAGCATGCTACTGTCACTAAAACAACATGCGTGTGAACGCGTGCTGAGCTGAAACAGGACACGTGTACACGCGGGCTGACCTTGTATAGGCCGCGTGTATGTATAACTCCTAAGATAAAGATAAAGAAAAGATAGTCCAGACTAGGAAGAGGCCTCTGGTATTGACAACCAGAGTCCCTTGAAGGCTTGGATGCTTTTTCTAACAGAAAAGAAAAAATAATTTCAATGAATAACAAGACACAAAAAGGAAAACTGATACAGGACTGTGAACCAACAAGACTCAAACAGAATTCCAGAAAACCCCCTGAGAATGTATAATTCTGACAGGGAAGAGGAGGACTGCCTCTTAAAGTTCTCTGAACTCCTACATTCTATTGAAACCTCTACATCTAGCATTCACACGTGGGCTGTAAGAGGTTAGGGTGCAGGTACATGCGTGCAGGCCTTCTGCAGGCCGCATGTACCTCTGTGTGTCCCAATAATTACCGTCAAGAAATAGTCAAGGAAAAACTGGTATAAAGAACTAGGATCCCTGCTAGCTCAGACCTAACAGAAAACAGACAGACAAAGAAAGACATAAAATCTAATATTTTAAATTACCCACAAACTCGACTAAATCTGGAAACCCTAAAGAGTATCGTCCCCAATACGGTCGCCAACTCTGTTGTTGGGAAAAATACCCTACGGACTAGCAAACTAGGGTCAGACTTGCATGCAGATTTTGACCATAAAGAAATTACCTTTTAACCTACCACCCCAAAACTTAAACCCATCTTTCACAATACATACATGGAAAGGAACTACTAACCTTGTTACTGATTTTTGGTGTAGATCCTTCGTTGCGTTCTTGACCGCTTGTTTGCACTGCTCCTTCCAAAGATAACCTGCGATCAAGACAAACAACTATGCATGCATGCTACTTTTCTACTTGAGGGTTAGAAATTAAGCATAAATTAAACAAACCATAGATAACTCATACATTGGGATGGGAAAAGTATTCTTTTATTATTTGAAAAATGAATCAACTTACAATCAAATTCGAGACCGGCCACCGCTCCTTGATCTTGATCCTAGGCTCCTCCTCTTTTGTCCTCCAACTACTTTGCGTTAACTCTCCTTTGGATTGAGGAAAGGCTAAAGGGTTGGGACAATGGATTCGGAAAATGGGCAGAGTTTCTTCGCTATATTCTTCCTCCTCCAAATGGTACCCCTACCCCTTCTTTTATAGGCTAGAAGGAGCCGGGAGTTTCAATTAACTGACCCATAGCTTTTTGTCCTGTTGGTAACTTTCCTTTTTTTTGTGATTTTGAAGGTACACGCGGGCTGTAGTGGGCCTGCTAGCGTGGACTTTTAGATACACACGGGTTGTAGTGGGCCAGCTAACATGTACTTTTAAAAATGGATTTTTTAGAAGAGTTGTTCAGTAATTTTTGGCAAAGAAGGGTTATGAGTTGGCCTGATGCCAAGTAAGCATGTGTGGTGCAATTTAGGGTTATAACAGATGGCCATTCATGGATGAATTGGATCTTGGCTAAATCCACATGTACGCCATGTTGATCAATGATGTAGCCCGGGTAATGGACCCTGTCCATGCCGAAGGAGAATTTTTCCAGGTTGGCGTATAGCTTGTGCTGTCGTAGGGTGTGCAAAACCTATTGAATATGCTACAAGTGTTCAGCCCAAGTCTTCTTGTAAATTAGAATTTCATCTAGATACACCACTACAAAAGTATTTGTGAATGGTCGCAGGATATCATCCATCATCCTCATGAAAGTGGCTGGAGCATTTGTCAAACCAAAGGGCATGACCAACCATTCAAAAAGTCTTTCCTTTGACTTGAAGGTGGTCTTCCATACATCTATCTGTTTTATCGGGACCTGGTGGTAGCCAGACTTCAGATCAATCTTACTGAAGTATTTGGCCCCCATGACTTGATCAAGGAAGCCATCAATTCGGGGAATCGGGTACTAGTTTCTGACAGTGATTTTATTCAGAGCTCGGTAATCAATACAAAGTCGCCAGGTTCCATCTTTCTTCTGTACCAACACGATTGGGCTCCCGCAAGGTGATGAGCTGGGGAGGATGTGCCCCTTGTGGAGCAGTTCTTGGATCTATCGCTTGTTCTCCTCATTCTCCAAAAAAGAGTGACGATAGATTGGCCCATTGGGCAGCGGTGCGTTGGGGGTCAGATCGATGGGGTGCTTGACCTGGCAGTGCAGAGGTACCCTTGTAGGTAAGAAAAAAATATCAGAGTATTCTTCCACGACCTTATCTACTTTCTTCTGCTGCATGGAGAGATCGGCCATAGAGACCTTAGATGTGGCTGTGATATTTCACTTGTTTTGAGAGTGAATCACGAAGAAGACAAACTTCCACATCTGCAAGATGACCTTCCTGCATTGCTGAACAGAGATCAAGGAAATAGGACTAGGTGGGACTGCCTCACGTATCTGGTACAATTTCCTGTTCAAAGTAATAATAACACTACGAGGCCTAGAATCATATATAGCATGATGTTTCGATAAATAAGGTTGGCCCAAAAGAACATCACAAACTTTGAGAGGAGAAACATCGCACAATACCTCGTCTTTGAAGGGCTTGATGACGTACGACAGTTGAAACTGTTGGCTGACACAGAGATCACTTCCTTGGCGGAGCCATCCAATGGTGTAGGGTTGTGGGTGTGGCATTGTTGTCAGGTCTAGCTGCTTGATGACCTCTACTGAGATGAGGTTCTTCTGGCTACCGCTATCAATGATGAAGTGCATCAGGGTGCCTTTTACCCACATCTGTGAATGGAAGAGACGCTCTCCTTCTTCTGGCTCGTCTGGTTCACCAGGATGGAGCTTGGTGGTAGAAACGGTGGCATTGGGTTCCATGTCAATGATTCGTCTTCCCCTTTCATGTTCTGTCTCAGAGTCAGAATATGCATTTGATTCAGAGGCTTTCACTTCAGCCACCAGTGACTGCTTTGAGTGGAAGTCAACAGTTTTATGCCAAGGGCTCTTATGGAAGCCGCACCACTTCCCGGTATCTTTCCAGTGTCCTTCTTTACGTGCGGCTTGTACTGGTTGTCTTGATACTACCCAACTTTGCTCTATCCTTTGTTCGGTGGGTTGGGGCCACCCTTTCCTGGATTTTGTTGTGAGGGGTTCCCAGGCCCAAATTGTCGTGTCTTTTGTTTGAGCTTCTTCTCGATTTTGACGGCATATCGATAGGCCGCGCCCAAGGATGAGATGTCAAGAAATTCCATTTTAGTTTGGATGTATCTATGCAGAGCACCATGATACTTGAGCACTAGATGTCGCTCCAAATATTTGATACCCAACTTGGTGCGCAAGGTATGGAAGATATTTGTGAAATATGGCGCTGCTTGGTCTCTTTCTTGCCGCAGTGTGGTCCATTTGGTATACAGGTCGTCATAACTTCCGACAGGGTATTATTGTTCCTTAATAGCATCCCTAAAGGATTCCCAGGTGGACGTGACTGAAAATAATGAGGTTTCCTCTGTTTCCTTTTGCTCACAGAACGTTTCCCACCAATCTTTGACATGGGGAACAACTTTGAGGAGAGCAAAAGTAATCTTTTCTCTATCAAAAAATTTATGAACAAAAAAATACCCTTCTATTAGATTCAACCACTTTTCTACAACATCTGCATCTATCTGAAATTAAAATATAGGAATATCAAAGTTTATTTGTACCTTGAAGGGGGCGGCGCCTCTGTTCAAAGAAGATGCGTCGCCTGTTGGTAGTCACCAAAGGATTTGCGAGAAACTATCCATCGTCTCGTTCCTCTGTTGCATGAGGGATTCCTCAAACAACAGTTTGAAAGGATCTCCTGTCCCGTCATCTTTGTTTTCTCCTTCCATGGTAGGTCTCTTGGGCATGCGATAGCTTCTGTCCTCAAGAGAAACAAGCTCGAGACCCAACTCTTTGTACTCTGACCTCGTTGGGGACATGCATTAAGACGACAAGGAGCAGACCGCTCTGATACCACTGATCTGGATTTTATGAGAAGAATGAAATGAATACAGATTATTAATAGGTTCTTAACACAAAATAACAGAGATACAACAAAACTCATTTTTCTATTCAATAACGAAATAAGTTGAAACTGTAAAGTGCAGCGGAAACAAGCTTGCTAGAATGGTGGTGGCTTATCTCTGAGAAGAGATGTGACAGCAGCGCGCATTCGCAAGAAGAAAGTTACAATGAGGCTCTGAAGTCCTTTTTACAATAAGAAAGAATTCCAAAAACCCTAGACATCCAAAAACCTAACCCTAGGAGATGAAGCGCCAAAAGTCATGTGGGCCCCGTTTGGGTAAGCTAGTACATCAACTTCTTGGGGTCGTAACTTTTGCATACGATCTTTGTTTTAGGCGTGTGATAGCCTGTTGGAAAGGTATCATAGAGGAGATTCATTTTGGGAGCTCAATTATTCTTTCTACTATAATTGAGGAGCTTGATACCTAAAAACCTTCATTTAGGCCCTCAAAATGGCCTCGAAAGTAAAAACTGCTAAAAATAGTAAATTGCCAAAAATGTCAGAAAGTTGTTTTGAGCCAGTTGGAAAAGGTGGGTGGCCACCAATATCCATATGGATCAGTTATTTACAGACCATCTTACCATTTTCGGTATAACTTTATTTATAGAACGATTCAGATGGTGAAATTGATATGGTATTGAGAAGACATATCCAGGTTCCTTTGGTAAAAAAATCATCTCTTATGCCCTATAATTTTGGAGATACACTCTGTGGAAGACAGGGTTTTTGACTAGTCCTGAAGCTAGTCAATAAACATGTGTTCTGGGTAAAACAATCATAACTTATTCATAGATAATCCAAATGAATTGAGACCAATTTCATTGGAAATAGTACGGACTATATTTCCGTGTGTGCTAGTTTTAGAATCTGATGTTAAATATTGAGTGAGGGTCATTCTATACAATTTATCTCTCCTAAATAAAACATAATTGAATCAAGTTCTACCATTCTCTCTATAAATTCTTTTTGGGGAGGATTCAAGGAGTGAAACTTGGAGAATTCTCGGAGAATACATTGACTAATATTTTCTACAGGATCAGATTATTCCAAGAATTGAAGAATTGCATAAGTTGAAGAAGTCTCAGGAAGCATTATCGGGTTCTATGTGATGGTTGTGATGATTTAATGTAAAGTTTCATTATTTATCATATATTCTTGGGTGGAAGGAAGGGGCAAGGATGGAGAGGTCAACCCTCTCTTGATATTGGAGGATTGTATCTTCCTCTTAGAGGTTTATCCCTCCCTTTATATTTGGGAGTTGTAGCTACCTTTGGAAGTCATTACTTCCCTTGAACAATAACTATTGATTATTTCTCATATATTGTGCATGGTGTATTGGTGTAGCTCTTACACTATTGTTCATTTCTCATTGGATATAATTGAATGGTTTAAGTATAGGTTGAAAAAGTTTTAAAATTGTACTTGATACTGATTCACCCCCCTCTCAGTATCAACACGGGTTTCTTACATTAAGAAAGGAAAGAGATGGATCAGTCTCGTTTGGAAACGATGATTCAACTAAAATCATTGGAAAATGAACAGTCAGAATTGGGAACAAGAATTCAAAGGCAGAAAATGTTCTACTAGTAGAAGATATGAAACATAATCTTCTAAGTGTGGTTCAAATGTGTGACCAAGGTCATAAAGTTACTTTCGACTCACAAAAGTGTGAGATAAGAAAACAAGTTTCAAGAGAATTGATTTCTACAGCTACAAGAACTTCAAGCAACATATATGTGTTAAGTGAAATTTGAAATGAAAAGTCTTGTCTAGGAAAGGAAGATGAAAGTTGGATATGGAACAAAAGAATGGGTCACATACATTTTGATAACCTTTTCAAAGTCAGCAAAAGAGAAGCAGTCAAATAAATTCCCCAGATCACAAAACCAACCAACACTTTATGCAAGAATTTTCAACAAGGAAAGAAAACAAAGACCTGGTTCAAACCAAAGGAATATTCAACAACAAGACCATTGGAAATTGTGCACATTGATCTAGTTGGACCAACTACAACAAAGGGTTTAAAAGGTGAGAAATACTTTACGTTATTATTTGATGATTATACAAGAATGATTGTAGTTTTCTTTCTCAAGAATAAGTCAGAAGCTTTTGAAAACTTTAAGATCTACATGAAAATGGTTGAAAATGAAATGGATTCAAAATCAAATGCTTGAGATCTGATAATAGAGGAGAGTTCACTTCAAAGGAATTTATGGACTACTGCAACAGTCATGGAATATAAAGGAAATTATCCATTGAAAGGACACCTCAACAGAATGGAGTTGTTGAAAGAAAGAACAACACAATACAGGAAATGGCTCGAACAATGCTAATGGATTCCAAATTGACAGATATATTTTGGACACAAGCAGTGCATACAACAGTTCACATTCAAAAGAGAGTAATTCTCAGAAAAAACACTAGCAAAACTCCCTATGAGCTATGGAAAGGAAGACCAACAAATGTGAAGCACTTTAGAGATTTTGGAAGAAAATGCTACATCAAAAGAGAATATGGCATAATGGGAATGTTTGACTCTCATGTCGAAAAATGATTACTTGTTGGTTACTCAATTACAAGGAAAGCATACAAGTGTTACAATCTGAGATTGAACAAAGTTGTGGAAAGCATCAACGTAACAATTAATGAAACAGGTAGACCAGAGTCAAAGGAAGAAAAAAATAAATCAATGGAACAACCTTTCGAAGAAGAAGCAGAATATGAAAAATAAGTAGAAGAGGAAGATGAAAAGAATCCGATAGAAATAGAAGAGAAAGTTCAACAAGTGTCTCCAAAGACACCTAGCAGATGAGTACAGAAGAATCATCCTTCAGATCAGATTCTCGGAAACAAGGATGCATGAGTTGAGACTAGAAGAATAATCCATTTACTAGAACAAACACACCTAGCACTCTTATATACAATTGAACCAAACTTTTTTGAAGAAGCCAACAAGGATGAATTTTGGAATAAGGCCATGGATGAAGAATTGGATCAAATAGAGAAAAATGACACTTGGGAATTGGTTCCAGGACCAAAGAATAAGAATGTGATCGGCACAAAATGGGTTTTCAAGAATAAATTGACTGAAGATGGACAGGTTACAAGGAACAAAGATAGATTGGTATGTAAAGGATATGCACAGATTGAAGGAATCGACTTTGAAGAGACATTTTCCCTAGTTTCTAGAATGGAAGCAATCTGTTTTCTTTTATCTTATGCATGCTCCAAAATTATTAAAGTGTATCAGATGGACATAAAATCCTCTTTTTTGAATGGGGAACTTGAAGAATAAGTCTACATTGAACAACCAGAAGGATATCAGTTGTCATAAAATGCAAATTATGTGTGTAAATTAAAGAAGGCCTTGTATGGTCTAAAACAGGCTCCTAGAGCATGGTACTCTAGAATGGATAAGTATCTACAACAGACAGGGTTCAGAAAAGAAAATGAAGACAACAACCTCTACATCAAGGCAAGTCAAGGTAATATTTTATTAATCGAAGTTTATGTTGATGATATTATTTTTGGTAGTGATGATGAAAGGTTAAGCCAAAAATTTGCAAAGGATATGCAGAATGAATTTGAAATGTCGTTACTTGGAGAACTATCCTTCTTTCTGGGACTTCATATACATCGAAGCAACCAAGGAATTTTTATTTCTCAAACCAAGTATATCAGAGAAATGATAAAGAGGTTTGGAATGGAAGATTGCAAACCAGTTATCACTCCCATGCAAACCAGTTGCAAGTTAAGAAAATATGATGGTTTAAAGTCTACATATCAGAGGAAATACAAGTCAATGATTGGGAACCTACTATTTGTGACAACATCTAGACCAGATGTAATGCAGGAAGTTGGACAGGTGGCACAATTTAATGTAGTACCAAAGGAATCACATGTATGGAGCAGTGAAGAGGATTTTCAGATATCTCAAAGGAACATAAGAGTTTGGATTATGGTATCCAAAAGGAAAGGATCGATCACTTATTTCCTACACAGATGCATATTGGGCAAGTTGTATTGATGACCGATGAAGCACCAGTGGAGAAATGTTCTACTTGGGTGAGTGTTTAGTATCATGGCTAAGCAAAAAACAATCATTAGTATCTTTATCTACAGCCGAGGCAGAGTATATTTCAATAACATCATGTTGTAAACATGTTCTTTGGATGAAATAAACTCTGAAGGATATACATGTTTAGTATGATGAGCCCATTCCAATCTATTGTGATAATAAAAGTGCCATCAGTATCTCAAAGAAGCCAGTGATGCACTCCAAGATGAAGCACATTCCAATCAAGTATCACTTTCTACGAGAGCAGGTTGGAGAAAATGACATCAGAGTTGAGTATGTGGGCACAAAAGAAAAAGTGGCAGACATAATTACAAAACCACTCCCACAGGAAACCTTTGAGTGTCTTTTCCAGAGACATAGATTTGTTTCTACTCCAAAATGAATTCTTTTGAATGCTTATCTTATATGTCTTATATGTACACGAGGAAGCACCGTAAAGAGGACAAATCAATCAAGAGGAGAAACTCCGGATGGAAAGATACCTTTGTCATTGATGACAAAGGGGGAGAGATTCATCATATGCAGAGGACAAAGGCATGGTTCCAGGGGGAGAAATGGTCACAGAGATGCAGATGACAGAGGCATGTTTCCAGGGGGAGCATGAGTGATATACCTTCAGTATTGCATGACATAATTTCAGTTTTGCATCAGAGTTTTTCCATCAATGCTAAAGGGGGATATTGTTGATTAAGGTTGGTTGTCATTGATTTCAACCCTTGAAGAAAGCCCAATAGCACAAAGGATGAACTTCAAAGTGGTCCCCTTCTGGTGAAATCCTTCACGGGAAGACGCTTTGTGGATTGAGTTATCTTAGAAGTATGGTTAGAGAACAATGATTATTTGTGAAATAATGAGATGAAGGTCAATGAATTTTTCAGTGAAACTATCCTATATAGATAGTGTTTGTCATGCCATTTTCGGTGGTATGTGGAACGTCACATAACTCCTCACGGTTAGAGAGTTATGACCATAAGAAGTTGGAGAACCCAGGTTTGGGTAATGGACCCAAGTTTGTTTGATGGATAATGGTATGAGTTTTGATATATTTTCTGGTAATAATATTCTATATGGATAGTACATGTCATTCTATTTCTGGTGGTATGTGGAACATCACATAACTCCTCACGGTTTGACAAGTATGGCCTTACAAAGTTGGAGGACCCTCATATGTCATCTAGAAGCCCCATAAGGTCAAAGTAGTCAAAGTGGTTTAAGAGATTTTAGAAGGTAAATAATAAAGTGAAGTGATGTCCATTGTGAGCATGGGTTGCAATGCCGATAATCGATGAGCAGATCTAACTTTCATGTTCTCGTAGTACTCCTCAAACGTTGGTAGATAACCACTAGCGATCCACTTTGCTTCTTGCATATACGAATCAATACAATCCTCCCACTGCACACAAAAGAAAATTCAGTGATTACTACCCAAATAAATATGAAGCCAATTTAATGTTATCACAAAGAAATATTTGTTGTCGCAAATAAATGTATGAAATGTCAATTTCCATACAGCCCGTCGAGCATAGTCGAGCGTGTCTCGTCCTTGAGCCTTCTTTGCCTCTCGAGACATTTCATTTATGGTGTCATAAAGTATCATGTACACTCCTTTCATATATTCTGGAAGGCAATTTGTCCTGGACGAATCCCATCTGGTCATTATACACACTAATATTGGTCATGTCGGTTAGCGAATAAGCAGGATACTCAGTTTTTGTTGTTTTTCTCCGAAATGGTCGATCACCTAATTAGCATCTCAAGCATCACTTAATACGGATACTCACTTTTTGTTGTTTTTCTCCAAAATGTTTGATCACCTAATCAGCTCCTCAAGCATCACCTAATCATGTAGAGCAAGATCAAATTATATTCTTTTGAAATTGCATTCATATTATTGGCGAAATGAAAGGTTGGCGTATCGCCTACGTAAACCAATTAGATGCTTTTAAAATTGCGTTACATGTCCATGAAATCGTTGGAAGAAGCCATTTCTTGGTGAAAACACTTTATCAAATGTACGAGACTATGGCATAAGACACCGAGAAAATAAACAAATAATACTAATGAGATGTTTTTCGGACATTAAGAAAATATATATCAATATTAATATTATGGTTTTTTAATATTAAAATTAAATATTTTCTTGGATATCAAATAGTTAGTTTCTTTTTTTTCTAAATTTAATCCATGATGCGAAGATGTTCCAGAAAGTATCAATTCAATTATTAAGTCAAGTACTTAGGGTATCCTTTAAAACCTAATGAGTATGGAAAAAATAATTGGTGAAATAAGTGGTTATCTAGTGGTCGAAGATTGGAAGATTGACTTTAGTACAATCACTTCTAGAGGTTATTTCTATATTTTCACATTTTTTTTCATCTCACATACTTTAGAGCATATATTATAAAAGGGGTTCTTAATAATAATGGGATAAATGTTTTTAGGTTTTATGATGGGGTGAGTGCAAGCTAATGATGATCTCTCATCACAGTTTAAGTTGGAGAGATTATTCAAAGTACTTTTACAATGAATTTGATTATAGTATAAGAAGATGAAAGGTAGAAAATTGAATTATCTTTTGGAATATAAAACTTTTATTCATAGAAATTGTGAATAACTATGTCAAATTTGATTTTTTTATAATAGCGGTATCTTATTTTTCCAACAAAATATAAGGTATATGTTTTGTTCGTGCAGGTGTTAAGTACCTTAACGATGGAATTTCATTCCAAAAACTTGTATACTTGTAGAGAACTTGTTTTCCTTGTCCCTTGTATTTTTTTAGAAATTTATAATATTAATTTTATATATTTTTTAAATTATCAAAGTCAACATATCCATCGAATTGCAACGTCTTTTGTTGTGCATGATAAGAGGGCCTTAACATGATGAAAAACATTTATTTGTTTTTTAGATCATCGATATCGGTCTCCTCTAGTGTCGCATATAAATCATTCGAGAAATGGTTAATATATATGTCAACACAAAAATAGATTAAAAATAGTAAACATTATTAATTTTTCAAAAAACATTATTAGTTTTTTGGATGTCTGGCATTTTTTACATTCATGTTTATTGTAAAAAGGCCTTCAGAGCCTCATTGTAATCATCTTCTTGCGAATGAGCACAGTCGTCACATCTCTTCTCAGAGATAAGTCGCCACCATAACAACAAGCTTGTTTTCCGCTGCATTTTACAGTTTCGGCTTATTTCCTTATTGAATAGAAAATCAGTTTTATTGTATCTCTATTATTCTGTGTTAAGCATCTTTTAATAATCTGTATTCATTTCGTTATGCTCATAAAATCTAGATCATAGGACCGGAGATAGATGCCTTCTTTTTCATTTTAAATCTATTTCTACAAACAAGGCAAAAAATTCATGATATACCTTTACCAATAGTTACCATTGTTTTTTAATATAATCCATACATGTTTATGTTAAAAAAAATAAATCATCCTAATCAATCAACTAATTGTTATAATGTGTCATAAGGGGAAAGAATTAGCTTGAGTATACAACATGTATACTAGAATTGTCAAAACAAAATCATGGTAACTCTCCAAAATAGAGTGTGTGTGGTTGGTAAACTAACGCAAAATAATGAAAAGAAAATCATCAAAATATATTTATATGTACTCCTTGCTTCAAGTAAATTCATTTTGGTAGTAATAGAAAACTATAATTAAATATTTAAAAAATAAATTAAAATTGTTGTGAAAATATATGCTTTTGTTTTTTATATGAGTATTATCTACCACACATTTAGAACAATTTGTATTGATATTGTGAGATTTGAAATAATGATATTTAATCTTATATCTTTATAACAATATTTAATATTCTATGTTTATTAAAATTAAAGATAATAATTTGAATGACAATTATATTATTAATAAAAAAAAGTTGAAATGTTATACATTTTTTATAAGTATTAATTTGGTTGAAACAAATTATTTTCTCATATTTTGAATATTTAAAAGAGAAAAATATCCATAATGAATATCCTCATTGAACTAATCCAAGAACACCATGAAACTAACACACTTAGAAAAAGTACCAACTTCTTGTAGATTTGAGATGTGGTTAGAAAGGCATGGGTTCAAGGAGGTTTCTTATCACAAAACTCTTTAATTCAATGTTGGAAATGTTGTATCCATCTCGGTATTTGTACCCATGATGGAAAAGTTTGTTAATGTCAAAAGTAGGTTTATTTCAACACATGGGAACATTGTCGTCTGGTTTCAGAAGATCCCAATTTAATTCTTTAATTACGTCACTGATCATGGCATTGATATGATTGAGAGCATATTTCTCTGTTGCTCCAGGATTGTCTTTCATGTAACAAGATATACACGAAGCTTCTTCTCCACGGGCCTTGTCATCTTGGATTCACCATGCCAATATCATCATCCCATTTAAAGTTTAAAGATCAATGGCAATATGGAATACAAATGTCTTGCAATTGATTTGGAACACCAGAGGACTCACAGAAGACTGAAGTTTCTATCTCAGATAAAGATGAGATGTTATACCTGAACCCTAAGAAAGAACATCAACAACGTGAAGTAACTATATCCAAGGAATATAAGATCCAGAACGGGAAAAGAGCTACTGAGATGAAGCTCACTGGAAAGAAAGCTAGAAAGTTAAGTAAGAAGAAGGCAAAGATTGAAAAGTTGCAGGAGATTCCAGATAGAACATCGTAGAAAGAAAACTTGCAGAATGGGAGCTTCACCGAGATATCAGAACAACGACCTATGGCACTTCCCCGTGACGAATCGATATAGTCGTTGGAATGATATACCCATTCAACTTCCCCCCCGAATAGATAGAAAAGAATTAAAGGATCATCACTAGACCATTGGACTGCACGATAATGAACAGATCAACGTTAATGGAAGCTTCATGCTCGTTGCAAGCAGACAGTTGTTGAATTTCTTATTTAGTTCATCGCACCATGCACGAAGAACACTTTTCCCAACTGAGAATTAGAAACCCACAGAATAATAGTTGTATACAGTGCTCATTGTGATCTGGTTGGTCATCCTAGTACAGTATCTGAGATCATTTTGAACCCTGACAAATTTTTCTTTCCGAGCGCGTATGTCCGATGAATTTAGCGTAGCTGAAGAATGTACAAGAGAGGTACTCACTAGCCTCAGAACTGAAAGAGTCATGTCGGAACAAGGGTTGTCTACAGGTTTACATGCATCATCAACGAGAGGAGTGCAAGCCTCCCCATCGACTGCTCGAGTAGGAACATCCCCAGCCGATGCAGAACGCAAAACCAAACATAAAGATGATATGGCCAATGTGAGGTTGGTTCCATCCATCCTACTTGCTTACATACCACCTCTAAGCAGTGCGATCAATAGAGATAGCGTGCCTAGAGACTTCGAGTACACTCTAGTCACTATGTACCTATCGAAAGGGGTACGCACAGTCTACGCAGATCAAGACAAGATTGCAGCATTGAAGTTTAGTGACTTAAACCTGTGGGATTGTAAATTCTACAACACACTTTCCCCGTACAAGTACCTAACTAGAACCAAGGGAAAAAACTTGAAGATCATCCCTCAACAATGGACTATGAACCTCATGCAGTCCACTCTATTGAATGTAATGATGATCCCACATTTCAGACGTCACCAAGAAGTCAATGCTTGTGTTAAGATACACCTGGCGAGATACCACGAAGGATACCTATGGTTGAACCACTGCATCACAGTTGATCGGGCGTTGATCAATAGGATCACAGGTGTTAGCATGTAGGGCCCTGATCCCCATGACTACTATCCTAGAAAGACCACAGACTGCGCTCTTGCTTGAAAGATCAAAGAAGCTTATAGCGATGTTGATAAAGGAGTGCAAGGCTACAAGGTAGCCTCTATTTAGAGGGACGTAGTGCACCTTGCATGTCAGCTAATCGCAGGGAAGCACGTTCGCAAGAATTGACCCATGCAAGTATCCGTCTTTGTAGTTGACCTTGCAGGAAAGTGCACAGAGGAACTATAGATGAATTGGGCGAAGTACCTGGTGAATCAACTAGAGATCGACTGCAGAGAAGCCCAAGATCAGGGGCATGAATTCCATTTTAGCTGGCTCTTGATACTTATAGCTTTCGTTGCATGGGAGATACTGGAATATGAAACCTTCTCAAACCTTGACCCTTTTTATCCCTTAGTCGCGGAGTTCAGTACCTTATGGTACTCGAATGATATGAGAAAACAATGGAAATCCAATGTCGTATTCCACACCTACTACAATCAGTTGAAGCGCGCCATCCAGTCTGTAACACACCCACTGCCATCAATCAAACATTTTCGTTGTTTTCTCAGTAATGAGACTCCCCGGAGCTTGTAGCAGCAAAATGCCAATCCCTGAATCACAGGTCTTCCATTTACCTACTCGATTCTCTTTACATAACCGTGGTCTTACGTCCCACCTGACGTAGGCGCACCAACCACGGGTACATCCGCTCATAGGGTCTTCTTCTTCTTGCCCAAAGAACTCCAATGTTCTTCTATTTCCTTATCGGGAAATCTGCTCCCACAGTTCTCTCACGCGATTCCCCCTTTCTTGATTTATCGGGGAATCAGAACTTGTGACTTCACGAGTTCCAAGGTTGAACACTGGGTTCGCGGATCCCCGAGACCCGATGGTCAGTCAAATCGCTGACTTTTCCCCGAGGGATTTCTCTACTCGCAACCTCGTGATTCTCGTGGCCAAATTCCTGGGCCTTTTCTCGCGAGGCTCCGATACACGATCCCACGTGTGGATCCAACGGTCTTCTCGTGATCCAGATCCAACAGTTATTACCTTCTCACTTCTCACGTCCTCGTGACCTTAAATACCCAATGCTTGGGCTCTCACCCTGCGAACTCCTGAGTTCACGAGATCTTCTCGATCTTTGCCACTTGTCCTCCTATGATGGACGATTCACAGCCTTTCGCCACTTCCCTACTTCACGACCTCGTGTCTCGGAAATTTGAACACCAAATACTTGTTCATTCACCATGCGAGCTCCCGAGTTCGCGAGATCTTCTTGATCTCTGCCACCTGTCCTCCTTCGATGGACGGTTCATAGCCTTTCGTCACTTCACTGCTTCGCGACCTCGTGTCTCGCGACTTTTAACACCAAATACTTGGGCATTCACCCTGCGAGCTCCCGAGTTCGTGAGATATTATCGATATTTACCACCTGTCCTCCTCTGATGGGTGGTTCACAGCCTTTCTTCACTTCGTTGCTTCACGACCTCGTGTCTCGCGACTTTTAACACCAAATACTTGGGCACTCACCCTGTGAGCTCCTGAGTTCGCGAGATCTTTTGGATCTCTGCCACCTGTCCTCCCCAGATGGATGACTCATAGCCTCTCACCACTTCGTCGCATTGTGACTTAGAACATCCAAACTTCAAGCTCTTACCTCGCAAACCTCAGAGGTAGCAAGGTCCCTGGATCTCTGCCACCTGTCCTCCTCGGATGGACTGCTCAGATCCGCTTGTGGCTTTGCCACTCGTGACTTAGAGCATCCAACTTTTGGACTCTTACCTCGCGAGCCTCCGAGATCATGAGACCCCTAGATCCCTACCACTTGTCCTCCTTGGATGGACGGCTCAAATCCTCTCGTAGCCTCGCCTCTCATGACTTGGAGCGTCCAACTTTTGGACTCTCACCTTGCGAACCTCCGAGGTAGCGAGGTCCCATTCATGAGGGCTTAACCCTCATTTATCTCCCTATAGATCTAATGTCTTTCAGGTGTCCTGGATAAGATCTAATGGTTCAGATCAGTCTCGATGTTGCGCCCTTTCCTACTGCTCTTTGGATGTGGACAAACCAATGGTCCATATGTTCTCATGGAGTCTGGGGTTCTACGATTCGGATTTCCTCGCTACTCACGAAGATAGAGGAAAAATGGTTAAGGCAATTTACGCCCTCATTCATTCCTATGATCTAACGGTCATGAATGATCGTAGATTCACCGACGGGATCTCATCCATTGATCAATACTTATCCTTATGTTGCTACTTTGGGATTTCAAGAGGATCATTCCTCTTCGTACAGGGCTGTTAAGACTTGCACATTTACGCCCTTTCTCCTAGTTCTTGGTAAACCTTTCTAACGCGGGAATCTCCGTGAAGAGGTCTATTCCTGGGCATTCCTGGATACAGATAAGGGAAACACATTCCCAAGAATGGACTGGGAGTTTGACTTGATTCAACTTATGCATAGTTAGATTCATCTTTATCGACGTAAGTCATGCATGGCTTCCTCTATTACAAGCATATGTCCCTTAATTATTATCAAAACATTCATAGACATTCTTACACTAAAAATCATTCACAATCTCACCGTGTTGTAAGTACATATATATATATATATATCAGTGTATGAATTTCAAGATGCAATACATAAAATACTTATCAAAGATAACACCAAAAGTGTGTGCAACTACTGAGAGGGGTGCTCGTTTCCACCCAACCGTAGGCTCAGCGACTCCCAATGGATTTACCACTAGCCACCCCCAAGCTAAGACCACAATGCTCTGAGACTGTGTCTCTCTATCTGCCAGTGACCAGGAGCGAAGGTTGAAATCCTTCCTCTCTTCTATCACCCACTCTGCGTAAAACTTCCAGATTTCCCCTCGCATCTCCCTCTTCAATTGTCTCTGCCATACGCCTTATCCTCTCGCGAGGTTGCGTGTGGCACGATTACCCTTGCGTCGATCAGGCCTGATAGCTCTACGGATGGGCGGTTCACCATCCCATCCCTCATCAAGCCATCCGCCTACCAGCCTATGAGGTATTGAATTTCAGGGCCAGCGAGCCGCTTTTGGTTCTCCGGGCCAGTGGAGTCCAAATACAGTATTTAATTCTCGGTGGAAGTTAACGCCACCTTTTCAGGTGCCTTCCACCGCCATCGTGGTCTCTTTTCTGCACATCCCCTCATCAACAGTCTTGCAATAAATTCATAATGTTATTCACATTCATTGACCTCTTTCTGTAGGTCCATTTACATCACATGTTCATACTTATGAGTTTTCCATAGTCCTCGTCCAGTCTAGTTATATTTACAAACTGGGGGAAACAGGGTGTTACAATTCCCTCCCCCTTAAAAGGAACATCGTCCTCAATGTTCTTAGCTACTAACATGAATTACATGTACAGAAGTAAACAAAATCGGATATGCCTATCTCATGGCATCCTCCATTTCCCATGTAGCCTCATCTGGGCCAAAATGTTTCCATTGCACCTTGACCTGTGCAATGGTTTTGTTCCAGAGCTGGGTTTCCTTTCTATCCAAATGCATTGGGGTTCTGGTAGAAATTCTCCCTTCGGTTCCACTTGGATCACAGACCAGTCAATTATATGATTAGCGTCATGTACATATTTCTTTAATAATGAAACATGGAAAACATTATGTGCTTTTACTGTGGGAGGAAGTGCTAGCCGATAGGCTACAGGTCCCACTCTGTCTAGAACCTCAAAGGGTCCACAATACCGGGGTGCCAATTTGGCACAAGCTCCCATTTTCAGGGAACTCCTTCTGGGCTTAATTCTGAGATATACATGGTCTCCTATGTTGAACTCTCTTGGAGTTCTCTTTTGATCAGCATAACTTTTCTTTCAGTTCTGAGCGATCTTCATATTTTGTTTTATCTGAGCTACTTGTTGTTCCATGTCTTTCAACATATCAAGTCCAAAAGAAATCCTATTTACATGATTACTCCAGCTGACTGGAGTATTACACTGTCTACCATAGAGGACCTCAAATGGACTCATCTTTAAGGATGCTTGATAGCCGTTGTTGTAGGCAAATTCTACCAATGGTAGGTAGTATTCCCATTTCCTAGGTTGATGCATCACATGCATCCTTAACATGTCCTCTAATATTTGATTCACTCTTTCTATTTGTCCATTGGTTTGAGGGTGATAGGCAGTGCTAAACAACAACTTGGTCTCCAAACCCGCCATCAGTGATTTCTAGAATTTGGAAGTGAATTTTGTGTCTCTGTCAGATATTATCTCTTTCAGCATACTGTGCAGTCTGAATACCTCTTTCATGAATACTTGTGCGATATCTATCGCCTTGCAGATCGATTTGACGGGGATGAAATGAGCAGACTTGCTCAGTTTATCCACCACCACCATAATGGCATCATTCTGTTTGGTCAAAGTTGGAAATCCAGTGATAAAATCCATGGAGATGGTTTCCCATTTCCATTCTGGGATGGGCAAAGGGTGTAATAGTCCTGTTAGGTGTCGATGTCCTGCTTTAACTTGTTGGCATTCTATGCATTGGGTCAAATATTTGGCTACGTCCTTCTTCAATCTCGGCCAGTAGAATCATTTTCGGGTGGCAGTAATCATTTTCTGGTATCCGGGGTGACCAGTGTAGGGTATTTTGTGTAATTCATCCAGGATGAACCTCTTCAAGTCGTCACAATTGGGGATGTATAGTCTATCTCTGTAAGTGAGCAGGCCTCCTTCGTTCGTCTGATAGCCTTCGTATTTTACTCCAGCGGGTTCTTGCTATAGGTACAGGGTCAAGGGGATGTATAGTTTATCTCTGTAAGTGAGCAGGCCTCCTTCGTTCGTCTGATAGCCTTCGTATTTTACTCCAGTGGGTTCTTGCTATAGGTACAGGGTCACATTTTAGACGAAGGGATCTGTTTCTTGTGCCTTGTTGACTCTGTCCTTGACATCTGTCTCATAGGTACTCACTGCTGCCAGGTGAATCGTTCTCATGCTTCTGCTGAGGGCATCGGCCACCCTATTCTCTTTTCCTTTGATGTGTTTGATTTCAAAATAAAATTCCCTAAGGAGGGCCATCCATCTAGCTTGTCTAGTATTGAGCTTGGGTTGATCAAACAAATACCATAATCCACATTGATCTATCATAAGCACAAATTTCCTTCCCAGGAGATAATGCCTCCAAATTTTTAAGGCATGCACTATGGCAGCCAATTCTAGATCATGAGTCACATAGTTGACCTCATGTTCATTCAATTTTTGGGATTCATAGCAGATCACCTTTCCTTCCTGCATAAGGACTCCTCTGAGCCCCTCTTTACAGGCATCTGTGCACACAAGGAAGTCATTTTCTGGGTTAGCAATTTTCAACACGGGTGCATGGGTTAGTAGATGTTTCAAGGTTTGAAATCTTTCTTCACATTGTTGTGTCCACAGAAATTTTGTTCCCTTCCTCTGGAGGGCATTGATTGGACAACCAATCTTGGAGAAATCTTTTATAAATCTCCTATAGTATCCCGCCAATCCCATAAAGGATCTAATGTCTGAGACATCCTTTGGGGTAGGCCATTCCATGATAGACCTAATCTTGTCAGGATCTACTGCTACCCCTTCCTTGGACAGAACATGTCCCAAGTAGTGTATTTTCTTCTGGAATAAGTCACACTTGTTGAATTTAGCATAGAGCTGATGCTCTATTAGCACTTGCAGCACAAGTCTAATATGCTCTTCATGTTCTTCCCTATTCTTAGAGTAGATTAAGATATCATCAATAAAAACTAGTACAAATTTATCTAGAAATTTACTGAGTACATTATTCATTAAGCACGTGAAAGTAGCAGGGGCATTGGTTAACCCAAATGGTACTACCACAAACTCATAATGACCATACCGTGTCCGGAAAGTGGTCTTATGGATGTCTTCACCCTTGATTCGTACTTGATGGTATCCTGACCTCAAGTCAATCTTTGAGAAAACAGACACACCTCCCAACTAATCGAACAGATCATCGATCCTAGGCAAGGGGTATTTGTTCTTTATGGTTACTTTATTAAGTTGTCTGTAATCTATACACAGTCTAAGGGTGCCATCCTTCTTTTTCACAAACAAGACTGGTGCTCCCCAGGGGGACACACTGGGTCAAATATAACCCTTATCCATCATTTCTTTCAATTGCAATTTGAGTTCAACTAACTCAGGCATGCTCATCCGATAGGGTGTTCTAGACATCGGCACCACTCCTGGTGCAAGTTCTATCGAGAAGTCAATGTCCCTTCTCAGAGGTAGACCCAGTATCTCCTCTGGGAACACATCTAGGTATTCTCTCAGGATAGGGTGATCATCAAGGCTTGGTTTTGTGCCTTTGGTTGTTTTCAACACCTGTACTGCATATAGGGGACATCCCTTTCGGCAATACTTTCTCATTTGCAATGTTGATATTTGTCTCACCGAGACCGGTTTTCAGATCCCTTGAAGGGTGATCCTTTTTCCTTCTTCACTCACACATTCTAAGGTTTTATAGTAGCAGTCCATTTTGGCTTTATGGGTGGCCAGCCAGTCCATACCAATCAATAAGTCGTATGATCCCAGGGGTAATACATTAAGGGTTGCTTGGGTGGGGAATTCACCCAACATTATTTGGCAAGCTGGTACGGCCTCTACCACCTTTCTTTTGGTGCCAGTGGCCAACTGTACCAACCATGGTTTAGTTTTGTTTTGTGGCTCTAGCTTACACTTATCAACAGTTTTAGGGGCTATATAACTCAAATTTGAACCAGGGTCAATCAAAACAGATACCAGATGGTTGAAGATCATACCTTCTATTTCCACCACTGAAGCTTGGTGGTCATCTTGGTTATTATCCAAGGCTGCATAGATCTGCGACACACTCCTTGCCACATCATTGACCATGGTAGCTTTCTACATGTTATAAATTTTCCGACTGTTCTGTTGTCGCAGTGGATAGTCTCTCCGGAGATGATCTCCTCTACAATCCCAACATTCCAAAGGTTTCCTCTTTGGGTTATCAGTCTTTACTGGTATAGGTCCAGAAGTGTTATTTCCGTCCGCTGAGGGAAAATTCTGCTGGAGTACACTCTAGGTTGGAAAGTTCATTCTGTGGTTCTTCTTGTAGTTTTTAAATCCCGAGGATTTTCTCCCTTTCTTCTGAAATTTTGAACCATTCTTTTGTTTCCAGTCTCCATGAGACTCTGTCCGATGTCCATATTGTTCATGACAATATGTTTCCTTTCGTATAGTGTCTTCTAGGGTCTTTGGCTCGTCGAATTCAATTCGGTTTCGGTATTCTTTGGGTAGCCCACTGATGAAGCATTGTGCCTTTGCCTTCTCGTCTTTGATGTAGGGTACATAGCTCAGTAAGTCAAGGAATTTATTGACATACTCTTCCATAGTAAATTGTCCCAGTTTGAGTTCATAAAACTCTTTAGCCTTCTCGTCGAAATACCTTTCTGACAGATACTTCTTCCGTAAGTACTTCTCAAACCATTTCCAAGATAGGTCCTCCTCGTGGACCCCTTTCATATTCTTAAGGTCTTCCCACCAGATGGAAGCCTTTCCATTCAGATTGAAAGTGGCCACTCAGGCCTTCAAATTCTCTGAAAAGTCATGGACTCTGAAATATTTCTTCAATCCGAGTAGCCAAGCCTCAGCTTCCTCTCCCTTCTTTATCTCGCCATCAAAGGAGGGAGGTTTGGCCTTTTTGAATTCCTCAAATTTATGACTCTTGGAAGTATTTTGCTTCTTTTGTTTCTTTTGAGAATAGGAACTGGTTTTGCTGCTGGAAGAGCCTTCTGAATCGCCAACTTCCTGCTCAGTGGAATCGTCTGACACTGGTCCTTTACCTCTGGGGTGGACCTTTCGGGATGTGCTTCTCTCAATGTGACCACTGACATGACCACGATTATGCATCTCAGGTTCATGCTACATTTGTCGATGTAGGTCGGATAAGATCTACAGTAGAACTGCATTAATTTCGGTTTTCTTTTCTTGTTCCTTCATCATCCTTTCATTATCAGCCTTGTAGCTTTGCAATTCGATCATGAGACTCCTCACAATCTCAGCTAGGCCTGGAGGGGTTCCTATTGCTCTTCCTTCGTCTGACTCTTCATCTCTGTTGTGGGAGCCTTCTCCCACCTCTTGGTGAGTCACCATTCTCTACATTTGTGGATTCCCGCGGTTGATTGTCCGCTTGAGTGAAAAAACAAATGCTGACTATTAGTCAAGAGTTAAGTTCATTTTTATAAATGGCGCATAAATTCATAACTCTTTCACATGCACACCCAGTCGGGTTTTCACTTTCCAGGTTATTAATCCTGGGTAAGATAGTTAAGTCAGGGGATTAATCCTCATAGGAGTGTTTTGAACGAGGTTTATGCATGACTTGTGCATGAGCCCAATCAGGCCGAGTTTTGTAACCATGCTCTGATACCAATTTGTAACAGACCCACTACCATCAATCAAAAAGTTTGGTTGTTTTCTCAGTAATGAGACTCCCCGGAGCTTGTAGCATCAAAATGCTAATCCCCGAATCACAGGTCTTCTATTTACCTACCTGATTCTCTGTACATAACCATGGTCTTACGTCCCACCTGACGCAAGCACGCCAACCATGGGTATGTTTGCTCACAGGGTCTTCTTCTTCTCACCCAAAGAACTCCAAGGTTCTTCTATTTCCTTATCAGGAAATCTGCTCCCACAGTTCTCTCACGCGATTCCCCCTTCCTTGATTTATCGAGGAATCGGAACTCGTGACTTCACGAGTTCCAAGGTTGAATACTGGGTTTGTAGATCCCCGAGACCCGATGGTCAGTCAAATCACCGACTTTTCCCTGAGGGATTTCACTACTCGCAACCTCATGATTCTTGTGGTCAAATTCCTGGGCCTTTTCTCACGATGCTCTGATACATGATCCCACGTGCAGATCCAATGGTATTCTCGCGATTGGGATCCAATAGTTATTACCTTCTCTCCTCTCGCATCCTTGTTAATTTGAATACCCAATTCTTGGGCTCTCACCCTGCGAACTCCTGAGTTCGCGAGATCTTCTCGATCTCTACCACCTATCCTCCTCCGATGGACGGTTCACAACCTTTCACCACTTCGCTGCTTCGCGACCTCGTGTCTCGTGACTTTGAACACAAAATACTTGGGTGTTCACCCTGCGAGCTCCCGAGTTCGTGAGATCTTCTCGATCTCTGCCACCTATCCTCCTCCGATGGATGGTTCACAACCTTTCGCCACTTCGCTGCTTCGCGAACTCGTGTCTCGCGACTTTTAACGCCAAATACTTGGGCATTCACCTTGTGAGCTCCTAAGTTCATGAGATCTTCTTGATCTCTACCACCTATCCTCCTTCGATGGGTGATTCACATCCTTTCGCCACTTCATTGCTTCGCGACCTCGTGTCTCGCGACTTTTAACACCAAATACTTGGGCGCTCACCCTGCGAGCTCCCGAGTTCGCGAGATCTTCTTGATCTCTACCACCTGTCCTCCTGAGATGGATGAATCACAGCCTCTCGCCACTTTGCTACTTCGCAACTTAGAACATCCAAACTTCAGGCTCTTACCTCGCGAACCTCCGAGGTAGCGAGGTCCCTGGATCTCCGCCACCTGTCCTCCTCGGATGGACGGCTCAGATCCTCTTGTGGTTTTTCCACTCGCGACTTAGAGCGTCCAACTTTTCAACTCTTACCTCGCAAGCCTCTGAGCTCACGAGAACCCTAGATCCCTTCCACTTGTCCTCCTCAGACGGACGGGTCAAATCCTCTCATAGCCTCACCAATCGCGACTTGGAGCGTCCAAATTTTGGACTCTCACCTCACGAACCTATGAGGTAGCGAGGTCCCATTCACAAGGGCTTAACCCTCATTTATCTCCCTATAGATCTAACATCTGTCGACTGTCCTGGCTAAGATCTGATGGTTCAGATCGGTCCCGATGTCGCGCCCTTTCCTACTACTCTTTGGACGTGGACAAACCAACAGTCCATATGTTCTCATGGAGTCTGGGGTTCTACGATTCAGATTTCCTCTCTACTCACGAAGATAGAGGAAAAAGGGTTAAGGAAATTTACGCCCTCATTCATTCCTACGATCTAACAGTCGTGAATGACCGCAGATTCCCCAACAGGATCTCATCCATTGATCAATACTTATCCTTACGCTACTACTTCGAGATTTCAAGAGGATCATTCCTCTTCGTACAGGGCTTTTAAGACTTGCACATTTACGCCCTTTCTCCTAGTTCTTGGTAAACCTTTCTAAGGTGGGAATCTTCGTGAAGAGGTCTATTCCTGGGCATTCCTGGATACAGATAAGGGAAACACATTCCCGAGAATGGACTGGGAGTTTGACTTGATTCAACTTATGCATAGTTAGATTCATCTTTATCGACATAAGTCATGCATGGCTTCCTCTATTACAAGTGTATGTCCCTTAATTATTATCAAAACATTCACAGACATTCTTACACTAAAAATCATTCACAATATCACTGTGATGTGAGTACATATA
>ML784389.1:1465726-1480797 GCA_009831015.1 Picea engelmannii
CATCTTGTACTTGAAAATTTAAGTGGGGTAAAAGGAGGTTGCCCCCTCGAAGAGGCTTATTATCTGAAATTATCTCTTTTTCAAGGCGTTGAGTACTTTTCCTGAGGTTTTTCTATGCTATATTGATGTTTGGTTCTTAACAGGAACAGAGGTGGAACAAGTCGTGAATTCAACAAAGCAACACCTAGAAGGGTCGGTGAATGTCACACTCATCCAGGAGTTCACCGAGAAAGAAGAAGTTGCAATGCAGCAGGTCGAAGCATCTCGAGCCAATATCGAGGTGTTCAACGCAGAATTGATTAGACCTGAGTGACTCAGGATGAGTCACAGGTGAGTGTTGGGGGCCTGTTGGCCCTTGACCAAGTTGTGGGAGATACTTGGTCATATTTGACCGTTTTGGGGACTTCGACACCCTATCGAAGGAAGCGCACAAGACAAAGTAGAGATCACGGGATCTCGGTCCACTTTTGGGCCCCCTTTTAGGGTTTGGGTTAATGTAATGGGAAAGGGATGTCGGTCTATGGGTTTACCCATGCTTAGGCCCACTTTTGTATGTATAGATAGATTTCTAGGCAAGGTAGAAGAGATTCAATGGATTAATGCTAGTAATTAGATCTGTGTGATCGGATGTGGATTGTAAATTCTCTGTGCATGATTGTAAGAGACTTGCAGAGATGAGTGTAATTTGTTGTAGGAGGTTGTGAAATGCTTTGTGCTGAAGCACAAGGAAGAAGGATCTAGCGAGTTGCGCAGATTTTCTATCCTATGAGTGAGGATTGTTGAGGCTCTTTGTTGTAACTTCTTAACCGAGATAATAAATAAGAAGTGTTGGTGGACATAGCCCCAGGGTGGCGGTGAAGCATGTAAATTTGTGTGTGATTCTTTGTTCTTTGATTCAATGTGTTTACTTCTTCTTCTGCTAAGTGCTTTCATATTTGTAGGAAGATATGCTTATGATTTGTGCTCCTATTTGTGTATGAATGTTAGATATGATGTGTATGAAGATTCTTAGTGTCGATCTACTCGATTTCATCTAGCTTACTATTTCTAAGTGCTTGAATACTATAGATTAGTGTGAATGCTGTGAAGATTTGTCTTATAAGAGAAGTGGTTATTGAATGTATATTGAGGAACTAACGCTGATAAGTGCTCTAGTAAGTTGTATAATCACAAATTTGTGTCCTTTCTAAGGTTGCAGACACCCGAGTCTTGCAACCGCCCCTGCCTCTACCTCGGATGAGACTTCATCTGCTTCGCAGATGTTGCCGAAAGGGCCAGTAATGATCTGGATTTTATGATCAGAACGAAATGAGTATAGATTATTAATAGGTGCATAACACAAAATAATAGAGATACAGTAAAACTGGTTTTCTATTCAATAACAAAATAAGCTGAAACTGTAAAATGCAGCAGAAACAAGCTTGTTGGAATTGTGGCGGCTTATCTCTGAGAAGAGATGTGACAGCAGTGTGCATTCGCCAGAAGAAGGTTATAATGAGGCTCTGAAGGCCATTTTACAATAAGCAATAATTCCAAAAACCTTACACATCCAAAAACCTAACCCTAGGAGATGAAGCGCCAAAAGTCATGTGGGCCCCGTTTGGGTAAGTTAGTACATCAACTTCCCGGGGTCGTAACTTTTGCATACGATCTCCATTTTAGGCGTGTGATAGCCCGTTGGAAAGGTATCATTGAGGAGATTCATTTTGGGGGCTCAATAATTCCATTGATTATAATTGGGGAGATTGGTACTGAAAAACCTTCATTTAGGCCCTCAAAATGGCCCCATAAGTTAAAACTGCTAAGAATAGTAAATTGCCAAAATTGTGAGAGAATTGTTTTGAGCCAGTTGGAAAAGGTGGGTGGCCACCGATATCCATATAGATAAATCATCCCTCATTAGGAATAAATTGCATCCATTGCATTCAGGTCCCCCATTAGATGAGGAAATTTCTGTTGAATTTGGCCCGGGGTGAGCCACTTGCCTTGGTGCAGAAGCTGCCCTGCTTTTACAACTCGATAAAGCTAGATCCTTTGTTGTCGAGTTGCCTTGATCTATCTGTCCACAATATGATCATTATATGCCTATTGTATGCATTCAGGGTTGATCTATGTTGGTGTCAGATGTTCTGCTACTTCTGAGGTGTCCAATAATGGTGGGAAATAAGGGCGAAGGAGATCCACATTGAACACTGGGTGCAGGCCAAGGAAAGGAGGAATGTTGAGCTCAAAATCATTATCCCCCATGACCTTGGTGATAGTGTACAGTCCATAATGGAGTGGGATAATCTTCCGATGGGGTCCTGTAAGGCGTTCCTTCTACAAGTGCAACCAAACTTTGTCTCCCACCTAAAACTTATGAGGCACCCTATGTTGATCATGGCATTGTTTGTACTTGTCATTGGACTTCTATAGGATATCATGAACCTGTTGGTGGATGTGTTGGATCTGCTTAATGAACCAGGTGGCTTTTTCAGCTTTAGTTGGAGTAGGAGATTAGTCAGTCGAGGTGACCGCAAGGGGAAGTGCAATATTTATGGGACCCAATGGTTGGAATCCCAACCCCACTTGAAAGGGGTTGTGGTTGGTTGAGCTATGCAAGGACCAGTTGTAGATATGTTGGGCATAGGGAAGGCTCTCATCCCATGTGTGAGGGTGCTTTGAATTATACATGCGAAGGATGTGCACAATCATTCGATTTGCAACCTCAGTTTGGCCATCTGTCTGGGTGTGGAAGACCATGGATTTGGTGAGCTTGGTGTCCAGTAGTGACCAAAGGCTCAGCCAGAATGTGATGAGAAATCGACTATCCTGATCTGAGACAATGGTTTGTGGGATTCCAAAATGTACCCAGACTCGTTCAAAGAAGAGATTGGCAGTGGCCTCTGCTGTGATGCTCTTCTTGTAGGCAACCAGAATCACCATCTTATAAAAGAAATCAACAACCACAAAAACAAAATCATTTCCCCGCTTGGTGGATGGGAGGCCCGACATGTAGTCCAATGATATGGATTCCCATGGCCTTCCAGGAGTAGGAAGAGGGGTGTACAGGCCCTGTTTCTTAGTGGTTGGTTTGGCAATAGCGCAGACAGTGCAACACCTGATATACTTGCAACCTCTTGTCGAAGTTTCGGCCAGTAGAAATGTTTTTGTAGCATCACCACTATCTTTTCGATGACAAAGTGTCCTGCCACCTGACTGTAGTGGGCTTCCCAGACCAGCTTCTCTCGCTCACTTGATGCAACACAGATATGGCCCATATGACACAACAACCCATTATGAAGATGGAAATTATCGACAAATGCATTTGCGCCCATCATTTGGTAGGTGGTGGTGAACTCAGGGTCTGTCTCATAGAGTTGGGGCCATCTAGATGTCTCATGGCCACAAGAGTCTAGCACCATAGTGAGTGTTGTGACTGGCGGTCTGCTGAGGCAATCAACGATGTGATTGGTGCTTCCTGTTTTATACTTGATGTTGAGGTGGAATTGATGCAAGTATGTGGACCTCTTTTGATGGTGGTCATTCTGTAATTTTCCCTATGTCTGCATGAACTTCAGTGGCTTATGATAAGTGTGGATGATTGTCTCCTTCCCAAGAATGTATTGTCTCCACTGGCGACATGCTTGCACAATGGAGTACATTTATTTTTTGTAAGTAGGGTACTTATGGACAATATTTGACAGTGTCTCACTATGATAGGCCATGGGGTGCCCGTGATGAGTGAGAATGATGCCCACGGCATAGCCTCAAGCTTCTATCTTGAGCTCAAAGGGATGTTGCAGGTATGGTAGTGAAAGTATTGGGGCTGAGCACAAGCGCTTCTTCAAATCATCGAACGCTTGTTTTTGGGACCGATCCCATGAAAATATTTCCTTACCACCACCCCTATGTATTTGGCTGAGGGCCCATGCAATATGGAAGAAACCCAACATGAACCTATGGTAGAAATTAGCAAGTCCCAAGAAGCTCTGAAGCTCATTGAGTGTTGTTGGGGCTGGCCAGTCACGGATGACTTAGATATTGGTTGGATCCACATGTATGACATGCTGATCAATGATGTAGCCCAGGTAATGTAACATGTCCATGCCGAAGGAGCATTTTTCTAGGTTGAAATATAGCTTGTGATGTCGCAGGGTGTGTAGAACCTGTTGAATATGCTGCAAGTGTTAGACCCAAGTCTTGCTGTAAATTAGAATGTCATCAAGATACACCACTACAAAAGTATTGGTGAATGGTCGTAGGACATCATCCATCATCCTCATGAAAGTGGTTGGAGCATTTGTCAAACCAAAGGGCATGACCAACCATTCAAAAAGTCCTTCCTTTGACTTGAAGGCGGTCTTCCATACATATGTCTGTTCTATCAGGAACTGGTGGTAGCCGGACTTCAGATCAATCTTACTGAAGCATTTGGCCCCCGTGAGTTGATCAAGGAGGCCATCGATTCAGGGAATCAGGTATTGGTTTTTGACAGTTATTTTATTCAGCGCCTGGTAATCAATACAGATTCTCCAGGTTCTATCTTTCTTCTATACCAGCACGATCGAGCTCCTGCAAGGTGATGAGCTGGGGTGGATGTGCCCCTTGTGGAGCAATTCTTATATCTATCACTTGATCTCCTCATTCTCTAACAAAGAGCGATGATAGAATGGCCCATTTTGAAGCAGTGTGTTGGGGGTTAGATCGATGGGGTGCTTGACCTAGCAGTGTAGAGGTACCCCTATAGGCGAGGAGAAGATATCTGAGTATTCTTCCACGACCTTATCTACTTGCTTCTACTGTGTGGAGAGGTTGGCCACAGAGACCCTGGATGTGGCTACAATCATTCGCTTATTTTGAGAGCGAATTACGAAGAAGACAAACTTCCCCGTTTGAGAGATGACCTTCCTGCATTTCTTAGAAGAGATCAAGGAAATAACACTAGGTGGGACTACCTCGGGTATCCTGTACAATTTCCTTTTCAAAGTAATAATAACACTATGAGGCCTAAACTCATATACAACATGACGTTTCCACAAATAAGTTTGGCCCAAAATAACATCACAAACTTTGAGAGGAGAAACATCACACAGTACCTTGTCTTTGAAGGGCTTGATGTCGTATGACAGTTGGGACTGTTCGCTGACGCGGAGATCACTTCCTTGGTGGAGCCATCCAATGGTGTAGGGTTGTGGGTGTGACATTGTTGGCAGGGCCAGCCGCTCGATGACCTTTGCTGAGATGAGGTTCTTCTGGCTACCACTATCAATGAAGTGCAACGGGGTGCCTTTTACCCACATCTGTGAATGGAAGAGGCACTCTCCTTCTTCTGGCTTGTCTGGTTCACCAGGCTGGAGCTTGGTGGTAGAAACAGTGGCACTGGGTTCTACTTCAATGATTCGTCTTCCCCTTTCTGGTTCTATCTCGGAGTCATAATACACATCTGATTCAGAGGCTTTCACTTTAGCCACCAGCTACTACTTTAAGTGACAGTCAACAGTGTTATGCCAAGGGCTCTTATGGAAGTCGCACCACTTCCCGGTATCTTTCTTTGCCTTTCCGGTGTCCTTCTTTGCTTGCGGCTTGTACTGATTGTCCTGATACTGTCCATATTTTCTCTGTCCTTTGTTCGGTGGGTTGGGGCCGCCCTTTCCTGGCATTTTTTGTGAGGGGTTCCCAAGCCCAAATTGTCGCGTCTTTTGTTTGAGCTTCTGCTTGATTTTTACAGCATATCGGTAGGCCACGCCCAAGGATGAGATGTCTAAAAATTAAATTTCAGTCTGGATGTATCTATGTAGAGCATCAAGATACTTGAGAACCAAATGTCACTTCTTTCATATACAAATCAAAACAATCCTCCCTCTGCACACACAAGAAAATTTAGTAATCACTACCCAGTGGCCAATTTATCATTGTCATGAAATGTCAATGTCCATATAGCCTGTCAAGCATAGTCGAGTGTGTATCTTCCTTGAGCCTTCTCTACCTCTCGATACATTTCATTTATGGTTTCGTAAAGTATCATGTACACTCCTTTCATATATTATGGAAGGAAATCTATCGCAGACGGATCCCATCTGGTCATTATACACACAAATTTTGGTCAAGTCAGTTAGCGGATAAGCACACATATATTCTTCAAAAATTCTTTGGATTGATCAAAACCACCTCTTAATTGTTGTTGTGAAGAGTTTTACCTCGTCAACTGTTCCAAAGAGGTCATACATATCGTTGAGAATTGTGATAACATGACTCTCTTTTGCAAAACCAAGTCTAAATGCAAAATGGTGAGGCTCAAACGGGATGAAAGAAGCCCAAGTGTAGTATTCCACATGACAATGTCGAGTGAAGGTCATATGAGGTGAACCCAAATCTTTCCACCATCTACACATACAAATTTAATGGAATTTACTTTATTGTACTACTAAAATCGACTTCAGGAAGATATTCAATGAAATGCATGACATCACCTCAAGAGACAGTCTAACTCTCCCTTTTGTAAGGATTGAAAGATGTTGAACTCTAGTTTTGCAAGTTCTAGAAGTTTCTCTATCTTCATGTATGATTTCCTGAACAAAAAGAAAAGTATCCATTCAAAATACTTATAAATGAAAGAGGAGGTGTCAATGTGACTGAAATACAAAGCTATGAAAGGATGGTATTAGTCATACGTATTATGAGTGTCCTGTCCAAAGACGTCGATGTAATTCCTTGCTTCCAATCATTGCAAATTTGTGTGCCAACCTTGTTCCAGAATGTCCCCTATCTTCATTTTGAAACACTAAAACGCATAATGAAACCAAAAAAAATGGTCTATGTGTGAATGAGCAAATATGTAATATTAATAGTCCTCACCTCTCGTGAAAGACTGGAGACTCGTGTCTTTTTCAGAGCTTCTTTCAAATATTTTGTGGAGAAGATTTTAGCCTCTTCCATGACTTTCTCACCGGGAAAGGAAATGAGGGAAGCCCGATATAAATTGACAATGCTTCTCATCTCTCCCTCTGTCTCACTGGGAGATCATGCAAACTACCCATTTTGATCTTTGAAATGTTTCAAAACATGTGCAATCAAAAGATATTTTTTTGTTAATCTTAGACGACAATTTGGCCATCATTCTGAAAGAAATTCAATGAATGATTTATTAATAAAATATGGATATATATCTGCAGAGACCAGGTATCCATGTAGTCGAAGAGTTTGAAGCCCCAAGGCAGTTGAGTTAAGATCAGGAACAACACTTTCTACCCCACATCCAATGCCCTTTTGGTTCCAATAACTATAGGTCAAAAGAATGTGTCATTATAATACTGTGTTTCCTTATGTAAGCATAAATAAATAATGTTGACTGAACTGTAAACATAATCAAGGGCTGATTTTATCTCATTTCTGAAATGCCTATCGATCCCCAAACGTTCAACTCTATCGACCATCCAAAGGTGTTGAATGAGATCATTGAGGGGACTTAATTCTCCGTCTTGCAATGACATTGAATTGAACATCTTCTTTACTTCATCAATCAGTCTATCGGGAACCGACGGTAGGTATGGAGGTTACTCATAATAATAAGAAAAATTATGAAGGTTACTCAAAAGGAAAAAAAACATATAAAGGCAAAAGAACTACAAAGAAAGTTTTCAAGAAAATCTTAAGCACCAAAGAAGACATCTTATCATCAGATGAAGATGAAGTCAATGACAATGAGACAAGAAGAGTTCTATTCGTGGCAGTAGAAGACTCTAATAAAGAAGACTCTGAAGAAGAATATGAAGAAGCTGAAGAAGAATATGAAGAATTTGAAGAAGAAATTGAAGAGGCAGAAGTTGACTACCGAGAAGAATTGATGTGTGGCATAGAAGTTATCAGAAGAGAAAAGAAGAAAAACAAGAAACTACAAGTGGAACTAGACAAGAAAAAATATACTCAAGAACTAGAACAAATGATCACAAATTTGAAGGTTCAAATAGAAAAAGATAAAATAATTGAAGAAGCACTCAAAGAACAGCTAGAAGAAAAGGATAGGAACATTGGAAATTTGGAAGCAGAGATTATCACATTAAGAAAGGATATGCAAAAGAAAAATATGCAGAATAGCTCAAAAGTTTTGGATGACATTATCAACAGTAAAAAATCTTATCTTGACAAGTCCATACTTGGATACAATCAAACAGAAAAGGGATCAAGCACCAAAACAACAGAGAAAGAAACATATCCAAAAAGCTATGCAGAAACAATCAAAGGGGATAGGAAGATATACAAGGAAGATTACAGGGACACTCCTCCACCGAGAAGATTCAGATTTCAGAATAAACAACAGACAGATAGGACTCAAGAAGAAGAAGGATTCATAAGAGAACCTCCTTTCAGAAGATCTTCAACTCCCAGGTATCAAAATATATTTTTTGGTTTGTGTTATGCATGTAATAATTTTGGACATAAGGTTGTGAATTGCAAAGATAACAATAGGAACATAAACAACTTTGAAAGTCATACACAAAAGGGTTATCCAAGAAGGCCTAGTGAAACATAGAGAAGAAGTTACAACATGTTTGAATCTTTGAGCACTGAAGTGGAATGTTACAAATGTAACAACTTTGGACACATGGCTAAATATTGCAGAATGAAAGACCCTCTTAGAGAACCTCAACAGAATAACAACAGTCACAGACAGGAACCTCAGAAAAGGACATGGATAAGAAAGCAGAATCAGTATAGTAATGAAGAATGCACACTCGCTCTACAAGCTAAGCAGAAGAAACATGGTTGGTATGTTGACAGTGGTTGTTCAAAACACATGACAGGTGATAGAGACAGGTTGTTGGAATATTTTTTGTTTTCTTTGATGTCAACCCTAGTCATTGGTTTTGGACCGCAAGATTGATGAAGGTATTTGGACATGAAGGAAAATGCACATGAAGATACAACACCCATGGATGGATAATATACATCATTTTGTTTCCGGTGGTATGTGGAAAGTCATGTGGATCCTCATGGTTGAGGATAAATGAATTTTTGAAGATGACAAAGTGAATTGAAGAAGGAAATATAGGTCGGCCTTGAAGACAATTAAAGAAAAGAATTACAAAATAAGAAAGTATTAGGTCGGCCCTAATGTTATAATAAAGTGACATAAATTGTATAAATACATATCATTATACATTCATTTTATATATAAGTCGAATTTCAGAGGAAATCATAAGTAAAGAAGGTCGGATTTCAAGGGAGGATGAAGTCTTTTGGTGATGTGTTCTAAGGTATGTTATTTACAGGTCATCTTACCATTTTTGATATAAATTTTTTTCTAGAATGATTTAGATGGTGAAATTGATATGGTATTGAGAAGACATATCAAGGTAACTTTGGTAAAAAAATTATCTCTTGATGCACTACAATTTTGGAGATAAACTCTGTGGAAGATAGGGATTTTGACTAGTCCTGGAGCTAGTCAATAAACAAGTATTCCATGTAAAACAATCATAAATTATCCATAGAGAATCCAAATGAAGTGATACCAATTTAATTGGAAAGAGGAAGGACATTAGTTTCTTTTGTGCAATTTTTAGAATCTGATGTTAAATATTGAGCGTGGGGCATTCTGTACAAGTTTGCTCTCCTGAATAAACCAAAATTGAATCAAGGTCTAGCATTCTCTCTATAACTTCCTTTTGGGAAGGATTCAAGGATTTTCAATTGGAGAAGTTTTATAGAATAAATTGAGTAATAATTTCTACAGGATTAGAGTATTCCAAGAATTGAAGAATTGCAGAAGTTGAAGAAGTCTCAAGAAGCATTATCAGGTTCTATCTAATGGTTGTGATGATTTAATGTAAAGTTTTATTATTTCTCGTATATTATTGGGTGGAAGGAAGGGGCAAGGATGGAGAGGTCAATACTCTCTTGATATTGTATGATTGTATCTTCCTCTTGGAGGTTTATCCCTCCCTTTATATTTGAAAGTTGTAGGTACCTTTGGAAGTCATTACTTCCCTTGAACAATAACTATTGATTATTTCTCATATATTGTGCATGGTTTATTGTGGTGTATTGGTGTAACTATTATACTATTGTTCATTGCTCATTGGATATAATCGAATGGTTTAAGTATAAGTTGAAAAAAAAAATTAAATTGTACTTGATACTGATTCACCCCCTCTTAGTATCAACAATTGGTATCAAAGCAGGTTGCCTTGAGAATAGTTTAACCACTGGAAGGAAAATCCTGAGTAGAGATGGATGGCCATGAGAACATTTCAAATGGGATTCAAATATTTGATGGAAGAAATTATGCACACTGGAGTGATAGAGTGAAAACTTACCTAACATCGTTGGGAGTAGACATTTGGTACTCTATTGTAAATGGATATGTAATCCCAAATAATGCTCCAACCGATCCAAATGAGAAGAAGCTTATGAGTTGTAATTCAAAATCCAGACATGTTATTCTAGGAGCATTGGAACCAACCATTGTTAGAAAAGTGATGGGTTGCAGCACTGTTGAAGATATATGGGACAAACTCAAGAGTACCTAAGAAGGTGATCCAAAAGTTAAGCAGGTCAAGATTCAACGACATAGAGACGAATTTGAAAATTTGAATATGAATGAAAATGAAGATATTGCAACCTATTTTCTTAGAGTTGATGAAGTTGTTAATTCTATCAGAGGATTAGGTGAAGAGCTTGATGAATCCTTGATTGTACAAAAAGTGTTGAGATCACTTCTCTTGAAGCATGATGCTAAGGTCTCTTCCATTGAAGAAACTAGGGACTTGACCAAAATGACAATGGATGAATTACATGGGTCTCTTATAGCATATAAAATGAGAACAGGTACAGAAAGTGACCAGCCAAACAATGAAGCAACCTTTAAATCCATAAAGAAGACAAAAGACAAGGATAACAACCTTGCTGAAGAAATAGCAAATTTCGTAAGAAGGTTCCAGAAAGGAAGTGGAAGATACAAAGGTAAGTCTCCTCTCAAATTCTTTAACTCTAGTAGAATAGGACATATTTTTGAAAACTGCTACTATAAAAAGAGAAGTCTCAACAATAAAAAGAGCTTCTACTCCAAGGATGATGACATCTCCTCAGATGAGAGTGATGAAGAAGATAATGATGGAGGAGAATTCATATTCATAACCCAAGAAACCTGGGATGATGATCAAAAGAATTCTAAAGAAGAAGAAATCATTTCTGAAGAAGATTCATATGAAGAAACCAACCTTTATTCCTTTTGGGGATACAAAGACAATGCAAAGAGTGAACAAGAATATGAGAATCTTGAAACGTTGAAGTATGTTGAAACTAAAAATAGAAAGCTTAGAAACACAAAAATAATACTAAGAGGTGAATTGAGTTGTTGTGAAGAAGCGAATTAAAAGCTTGAAAAGACCATTGATATCCTGAAGGAACAATTATAAGATTATGAGAAATTGAAAGAAGAATTGGATCACACAAAAGGGGAGCTACTATTGACAATAGAAAAGTTGAAGAAGCTCAAAAAAAGCACTTAAAAATTAGATGAAATCCTTAGCAGTCAAAGATCTCCAAACGAAAAGACAGGACTAGGATACAATGACAGTTTGAAGACAACAAAACAAGAGAAGGAAGATGAAAATGATGAAACCAACACTCCAGAACAAGTTGAACAACAAGAAAGAAGACTAGAATTTAGAAGGAATGAGACATCAAGAAGATCCTCTCCCATCATGTATGAAAGAAATCATTATGAAGGAAACTACATAAGAATAGATCATGAACCCAGATGGACCACACCACAAAGAAGATCACTTACTCCTAGGTATCAAAATTTCTTTCTTGGACATTGTTATACTTGTGGAAATTTTGGACACAAGGCAATCAATTGTAGAATCAGTGAAAGGAATAATTCTACAAGCTACGTGAATGGTGAAAATAGTAGATATGGAAATTTCCATAGACCTATCAAAAATAATTATAATCCATTTGACCCATTAATGGATCAAAATATTGTATGTTACAAGTGAAATAATCTTGGTCACAAAGCATGAGATTGCAGAGAGATGAAGGAAGATAATCATATGTCAAATGTTTGTATACCAACTACAACATGGAAAAGGAAATAAATTGCACAAAATGAAAACTGTCAAATAACATTGGTTGCTAAAGACTGCAAAGAAGAAGATGAATGGTTCATAGGCAGTGGGTGTTCATCTCATATGACCAGAGATCAAAGAAAATTTGTCAGCTTAAAGAAAAAGGGTGGAAATGTTGCATTTGGAGATGACTCATCTACCAAAATACTTGGAAAAGGAACTGTAAAACTTGGAAGTGAAAATGTAAAATAAAGAAAAGTCCTATTGGTTGAACATCTGAAGCATAATATCCTCAATGTCAACAAAATATTTGATCAACGATACACTCTTACGTTTGACTCCCGAAAATGTAAAATCAGAGAAAATAACTCAGGAAGATTGGTTGCAACTGCAACAAGAAGACCGAACAACATATACATCCTATACATGAAGAAGAGAGAGAAGACATAAGCCACACAAAATTATTCCAAGGAAGAAAAAGTCCCAAAGACCAAAAATAAGGATGAAGTATTATTGAGTGCCACATGTTTAGGGGGAGCAACCCCAAAGAAGAGAGTTACCTTTTGCCATTAAACTCAGGGGGAGAAGCCCTACCCTATTCCATTATTGTAAAAGGGGGAGAGAAATTGGGATCATGATGATAGGGGGATCATGATTGTTGCCATCAATGACAGAGGGTGAGATTGTTGGAAGGTTGGTTGTTTTCATTGATGTCAACCATAGTCATTGGTTTTGGACCACAAGATTTATGAAGGTATTTAGACATGAAGGAAAATACACATGCAAATACATCACCCATGGATGGATAGTATACATCATTTTGTTTACAATGGTATGTGGTACATCATGTGGATATTCATGGTTGAGGAGAAATGAATTTTTGAATATGACAAAGTGAATTGAAGAAAGAAATACAGGTCGGCCCTGAAGACAATTAAAGAAAAGAATTACAAAATAAGAAAGTGTCAGGTCGGCCCTAATGTTAAAATAAAGTGACATAAATCATATAAATACATATAATTATACATTAATTTTATATATAATTCGAATTTAAAAGGAAATCATAAGTAAAGAAAGTCAGATTTCAAGGGAGGATGAAGTCTTTTGGTGATGTGTTCTAAGGCAAGTTATTTATAGACCATCTTACCATTTTCGCTATAACTTTATTTATAGAACAATTCAGATGGTGAAATTGATATGGTATTGAGAATACATATCAAGGTTCCTTTGGTAAAAAATTAATCTCTTATGCACTATAATTTTGGAGATACACTCTGTGGAAGATAGGGTTTTTGACTAGTCCTGAAGCTAGTCAATAAACATGTGTTCTGGGTAAAACAGTCATAACTTCTTCATAGATAATCCAAATGAATTGAGACCAATTTCATTAGAAATAGTACAGACTTTATTTTTGTGTGTGCTAGTTTTAGAATCTAATGTTAAATATTGAGCAAGGGTCATTCTGTACAATTTATCTCTCCTGAATAAACCAGAATTGAATCAAGGTCTACCGTTCTCTTTATAACTTCTTTTTGGGGAGGATTCAAGGAGTGAAACTTGGAGAATTTTCAGAGAATGCATTGAGTAATATTTTCTACAAAATCAGAGTATTCCAAGAATTGATGAATTTCATAATTTGAAGAAGTCTCGGGAAACATTATCAGGTTCTATGTGATGGTTGTGATGATTTAATGTAAAGTTTCATTATTTATAATATATTATTGGGTGGAAGGAAGGGGCAAGGATGGAGAGGTCAACCCTCTCTTGATATTGGAGGATTGTATCTTCCTCTTGGAGGTTTATCCCTCCCTTTATATTTGGAAGTTGTAGCTACCTTTGGAATTCATTACTTCCCTTGAACAATAACTATTGATTATTTCTCATATATTGTGCATGGTGTATTGGTGTAGCTCTTATACTATTGTTCATTTCTCATTGGATATAATTGAATGGTTTAAGTATAAGTTGAAAAAGTATTAAAATTGAACTTGATACTGAGTCACCCCCCTCTCAGTATCAACACGGGTTTCTTACATTAAGAAAGGAAAGAGATGGATCAGTCTCCTTTGGAAATGATGATTCAACTAAAATAATTGGAAAAGGAACAGTCAGAATTGGGAACAAGAATACAAAGGCAGAGAATGTTCTACTAGTAGAAGATATGAAACAAAATCTTCTAAATTTGATTAAAATGTGTGACCAAGGTCATAAAGTTACTTTCGACTCACAAAAGTACGAGATAAGAAAAGAAGGTTCAAGAGAATTGATTTCTACAGCGACAAGAACTTCAAGCAACATATATGTGTTAAGTGAAATTGGAAATGAAAAGTCTTGTCTAGGAAAGGAAGAAGAAAGTTGGATATGGAACAGAAGAATGGGTCACATACATTTTGATAACCTTTTCAAAGTCAACAAAAGAGAAGAAGTCAAATAAATTCCCCAGATCACAAAACCAACCAACACTTTATGCAAGAATTGTCAACAAGGAAAGAAAACAAAGACCAGGTTCAAACCAAAGGAATATTAAACAAGACCATTGAAAATTGTGCACACTGATCTAGTTGGAACAACTACAACAAAGGTTTTAAAAGGTGATAAATACTTTACGTTATTATTTGATGATTATACAAGAATGAATGCAGTTTTCTTTCTCAAGAATAAGTCAGAAGCTTTTGAAAACTTTAAGATCTAAAAGGAAATGGTTGAAAATGAAATGGATTCAAAAATCAATTGCTTGAGATATAATAATGGAGGAGATTTCACTTCAAAGGAATTTATGGACTACTGCAACAATCATGGAATAAAAAGGAACTTATCCATTGCTAGGACACCTCAACAGAATGGAGTTATTGAAAGAAAGAATAGGACAATACAACTGTTATCACTGAAATTTCATCCGCACAGGGCGACAAGAACTCAGCATCACCAGCACAGAAAAACAGGCATTCATGGCACAAGGATTAATTCCACAGCACAGCAAAAGGGCCAAAACTATACAAAAATGGCTAAAAAATTAAA
>ML784389.1:1494560-1546245 GCA_009831015.1 Picea engelmannii
GTTGAGGGCCTCAAAGAGCCTTCCATTGGAGAGGGAAGGGACCCAAGTCCTCTTTCTCCATTGTGTATCTTTGGATTTCATCTATCAGACCAGCTAATACATTGGTGATATTGGTCCATTGTTATTTGTTTTTATTTATATTTCCATGCTCATCTTTTTATTTAGTTTTTGTTTAATTCTTGTTAATAGCTTAGTTGTTTTCTTTCTAACCCTTTACATTACAGCTGTCATGACTAGCAGAGCCCAACTAGGCATGTAAGCACTCACTTTTTGCTCACACAACGATGAAAAGAGTGCAAACAACAACAAATGGATCGAACAATGCTAATGGATTCCAAATTGACAGATATATTTTGGACACAGGCAGTGCATACAATAGTTCACATTCAAAATAGATTAATTCTCAGAAACAACACTGACAAAACTCCCTACGAGCTATGAAAAGAAACACCAGCAAATGTGAAGCACTTCAGAGTTTTTGGAAGCAAATGCTACATCAAAAGAGAAGATGGCATAATGGGAAATCTTGACTCTCGTGTCGACAAAGGATTACTTGTTGGTTACTCAATTACAAGGAAAGCATACAAGTGTTACAATCTGAGATTGAACAAAGTTGTGGAAAGCATTAACGTAACAATTAATGAAACAGGTAGACCAGAGTCAAAGGAAGAAGAAAATAAATCAATGGAACAACCTTTCAAAGAAGAAGCAGAATATTAAAAAGAAGTAGAAGAGGAAGATGAAGAGAATCCGACAGAAACATAAGAGCAAGTTCAACAAGTGTGTCCAAAGACACCTAGCAGACGAGTATAGAAGAATCATCCTTCAGATCAGATTATTGGAAACAAAGATGCATGAGTTGAGACTAGAAGAAGAATCTGTTCACTAGAACAAACACACCTAGCACTCTTATATACAATTGAACCACACTTTTTTGAAGAAGCCAACAAGGATGAATTTTGGAATAAGGCCACGGATGAAGAATTGGATCAAATAGAGAAAAATGACACTTGGGAATTGGTTCCAGGACCAAAGAATAAGAATGTGATCGACACAAAATGGGTTTTTAGGAATAAATTGACTGAAGTGGACAGGTTACAAGGAACAAAGATAGATTGGTATGTAAAGGATATGGACAGATTGAAGGAATTCACTTTGTAGAGACATTTTCCCTAGTTTCTAGAATGGAAGCAATATGTTTGCTTTTAGCTTATGCATGCTCCAAAAATATTAAAGTGTATCAGATGGACGTAAAATCCACTTTTTTGAATGGGGAACTTGAAGAAGAAGTCTACATTGAACAACCAGAAGGATATCAGTTGTCATAAAATGCAAATTATGTGTGTAAATTAAAGAAGGCCTTGTATGGTCTAAAACAGGCTCCTAGAGCATGGTAGTCTAGAATGGATAAGTATCTACAGCAGGCAGGGTTCAGAAAAGGAAGTTAAGACAACAACCTCTACATCAAGGTAAGTCAAGGTAATATTTTATTAATCAAAGATTATGTTGATGATATTATTTTTGGTAGTGATGATGAAAGGTTAAGCCAGAAATTTGCAAAGGATATGCAGAATGAATTTGAAATGTCATTACTTGGAGAACTATCCTTCTTTCTGGGACTTCATATACGTCAAAGAAACCAAGAAATTTTTATTTCTCAAACCAAGTATATCATAGAAATGATAAAGAAGTTTGGAATGGAAGATTGAAAACCAGTTATCACTCCCATGCAAACCAGTTGCAAGTTAAGAAAAGAAGATGATTTAAAGTCTACATATCAGAGGAAATACAAGTCAATGATTGGCAACCTGCTATTTGTGACAACATCTAGACCAGATGTAATGCAGGAAGTTGGACAAGTGGCACAATTTAAAGCAGTACCAAAGGAATCACATGTATGAGTAGTGAAGAGGATTTTCATATATCTCAAAGGAACATAAGAGTTTGGATTATGGTATCCAAAAGGAAAGGATATATCACTTATTGCCTACACAGATGTAGATTGGGAAAGTTGTATTGATGACCGACGAAGCACCAGTGGAGAAACATTCTACTTGGGTGAGTGTTTAGTATCATGGCTAACAAAGAAACAATCATTAGTATCTTTATCTACAGCCGAGGCAGAGTATATTGCAACAACATCATGGTATAAACATGTTCTCTGATGAAACAAACTATGACAGATATACAGGTTTAGTATGATGAGCCCATTCGAATATATTGTGATAATACAAGTGGCATCATTATCTCAAAGAACTAGGTGATGCACTCCAAGACGAAGCACTTTTGAAACAAGTATCACTTTCTATGGGAGCAGGTTGCAGAAAAGAACATCAGAGTTGAGTACGTGGGCACACAAGAAAAATTGGCAGACATATTTACAAAACCACTTCTATGGGAATCCTTTGAGTATCTTCGCCAGAGACACAGAGTTATTTCTACTCCAAAATGAATTTTTTTGAATTTTTATCTTATATATCTTATATGTACACAAGGAAGCACCATAAAGAGGACAATTCAGTCAGGGGGAGAAACCCCAGATGGAAAGATACATTTTCCATTGATGACAAAGGGGGAGAGATTCATTAGATGCAGAGGAAAGAGGCATGGTCCCAGGGGGAGAAATGGTCACAGAGATTCAGATGACAGAGGCATGTTTCCAGGGGGAGCATGAGTGATATGACTTTAGTATTGCATGACATAATTTCAGATTTGCATCAAAGTTTTTCCATCAATGTCAAAGGGGGATATTGTTGATTAAGGTTGGTTTTCATTGATGTCAACCCTTGAATAAATCCCAATAGCACAAAGTATGAACTCCAAAGTGGTGCCCTTATGGTGAAAGCCTTCACGAGAAGACACTTTGCGGATTGAGTTATCTTAGAAGTTTGGTTAGAGAACAATGATTATTTGTGAAATAATGAGATGAAGGTCAGTGAATTTGTCAGTGAAACTATCCTATATGGATAGTGCTTGTCATGCCATTTTCGGTGGTATGTGGAACGTCACATAACTCCTCACGGTTAGAGAGTTATGACCATAAGAAGTTGGAGAACCCAGGTTTGGGTAATGGACCCAAGTTTGTTTGATGGATAATGGTATGAGTTTTGACATATTTGCAGGTAATAATATTCTATATGGATAGTACATGTCATTCCATTTCTAGTGGTATGTGGAACGTCACATAACTCCTCATGGTTTGACAAGTATGGCCTTACAAAGTTGGAGGATCCTCATATGTCATCTAGAAGCCCCATAAGGTTAAAGTAGTCAAAGTGGTTTAAGAGATTTTAGAGGATAAATAATAAAGTGAAGTGATGAGTGTACAATAATTCAAAGTGAATACAAAATAAATCATTTAAATAATAAATTATTTAAATAATAAATTTAATGGAGAAATTAGAAGTGGGTTAACCCTAAAATAAGGAAAGTAGGCAAAGTGACCTAGAACATGTTTTTAAGGAAGCTACTTGGAGAGTATAAATAAGAGGCAAGGCTCTCTAATTTTAGACCACACTTGAGCATATTGAATATCTATAGGTGTCTGAGGTAACCAAAGGATATCTAAGCCAAATTTCAGAAGGAAGGTGAAGAAAAGAAGGTCGAAATTCAAGGGAGCTCTTCTAGAGAATAAGTCTTTGCTCCATCCTAACGAAGAAGACTGGATGTTGAGCCTAGCCCCAAAGGCCCCTGGTGCTATTTCTTCTTACTCCTCTCAGTTGGATCTTTAGGAAATCCGTATGGACCCTCTTAAATTTTCAAATTGGAGGAAGGTTCTTCATTAACACGTTCTATTTTTTATGGAGCTTCTAAAGGGAATCCAGGGGCGGCAGGAGGGGGTGGGGTTCTCCTAAGCCCAAATGAAACAACTGAATTTACTCTCTCTTGGGGAATTGGAGATGACACCAACAATATCGTTGAAGCTCTCGCACTTTGGCAAGGAATCTATCAAGTTTTGGCTATGAAAGTTAAATAGGTTATTGTTTTTGGAGACTCCTGTGTGATCATCCAAGCTTTAAACACCCATTCCCTCTCCCACAACATGAGGCTCTAACAACTAATCTGAAAAATCATGATTTTACTCCCTGCCTTTCACAAAATCAAATTCTTTCACATTTTGCGGGATATGAATGGAGAAGGAGATAAAGCAGCTAACGAGGCAACCCAACTGAGCAAAGGGACCTTGTGTATCGATGGAAATACCCAAAGTTTTAATATCCCCTAGCATTGTTGTCTTATTAGAAAAATATTTTCCTCAGAAGTCAAGGGATCGTACATGTATGGCTAAATCACAAGGCAGGGATGATAAGATGACCTTGGAACTAACTATGTTGATCTAGCAAATAGGACCAGAAATAAATACCTTCTTTTTCATTTTAAATATGTTTCTATAAACAAGGCAAGAAATTCATGTTGTACATGTGCCACTGGTTACCACTGCTTTTTAATAGAATCCATAACTTTTTCTGTTAAAAAAAATTCATCATAATCAATCAACTAATTGTTGTAATGTGTCATAGAAAAAAAGCATTAACTTGAATATACAACATGTATACTAGAATTGTAAAAACAAAAACCATTAACTTGAATATACAACATGTATACTAGAATTGTCTTTGTACACTTTCATCAGATACGGTTGAGCTCATGCTCATGGTAGGCATGGAAGATTTACCTCGCCTAGACATTCCAAGAGTTGGGATTGTTCTACAGAAAGGCTTAAGCTTATCAGTATAACTGATCAACGATTTGGATGCCAACGAGACAATAGATAACATATCCATTCCTGCTCGCTATAATATGATAGGTTTTTTCCTATGGGAGAATTCGAATTAATGAACTAAAATCCATACGATAGAACCTAGTCACTGTCGTTCCGTTTATATAGAGCTTTACGCCCAGGAAGGATACTCATCTTTTGTTTTTTTTCTCTGAAATGTTTGATCACCTAATCAGTTGCTCAAGAATCACCTAATCATGTAGAGAAAGATCAAATTATATGCTTTTGAAATTGCGTTCATATTATTGGTGAAATGAAAGGTTGGTGTATCGCCTACGTACACCAATTATATGCTTTTAAAATAATGAGATCACCGAATCAGCTACTCAAGCATCACCTAATCATGTAGAGCAAGATCAAATTATATTCTTTTGAAATTGCGTTCTGTTGGAAGCCATATTAATTCCTATCTTTTTTAAGCTACCTACACAAGGGTTTTGAACCCTCAATACTCGTCGAAACTTTTTAAAATGACACCATTATCTTTCGCTTTTGCATACCTACTTTTCATTTTCATTTTCACGACTGCAAGCGTGAAAACCCACAGTTGGAATTCATATTGATTGCATTAAAATGATCTTTTGGATTATCATGAACCTATTGTGTGGTTATAACTCTTTAACCTCAAACTCACCACTGGTCATACATTTATCAAAACACCAAAAATTTATGCTTTTGATTATTATTAATATGGTGTTGATTTATAAAAGCTTTCACGCAATGGTTTGATTGAATACATTAATTTTTGGGCCAAATCATGGTTATATGATAATTCATTTGATTAAAATCCTTTTGGATATGCACTGTTATGATTTGAATAGGCGTTACTGGTTGTACATCCCGACATGATGTTCTTGCATGGTTCCAATTTACTCCACCATCCTCGCACACATAAGCATTAATGCTCTGTCTTGCATTTCGGGTTGCCTTTGCTTGTTTTGGGGAAGCTTCGGGAAAAATGGTTCTGTGTCTACCCTGTCAAACCCTCTCGCCGATTACCCTGTTGATTGTATTCTATTAGCTATGGCTCCTATAGTACGAATCGAACCCAATGGTGTCCAAACTTTGTTGTTGTTTGATAACGCCTGAGAGGACCTAGAGAGGTCGGGTTGGTTGGTTTTTATTGAGAAGTTCGAGGGTTTCAACCTGGCAGTTTCTCAACAATTTGCACTTACATTCAATGGGTGTCGGGCCAAAGTTGGGGAAATCCAACTCGAAGTGAATGATGATTTCCTTAGCTCAGCCACTGGTCTGCCAACCGAAGGGAAAAAATGGTTTAAAAATTTGAAGGTTGATGAAGTACCATGGCCATTGTTGTTTACCTCAAGGAAGATCAAGAGTTGCGACAAAGGTATGCCGGTTACAACTCTTAAATATCGATGGCATGATTTGTTGGCTATTATCAAGCAGTTCATTACATGTGAGGGTAGATATGGTTTAGTTTTCCTATACCACCTACGGCTACTCATGAGTTTCATATATTTTCCTTTAAATATGCCACATTTCCTCCTTCGGAGTTTATAAAAAATGGCTAAACGTTTCAAGAGGGAGAAAGCCGACTCCAGCCTCTTCCACCACTGTTTAATTAAAATTATTATGGTTCATCAGTTGAAGGTGAATGACGATTGTTGGGAAGCTTTCTTGTTGAGGAATGGTTTTGTCGGTCCTGAAATTGGACAAGTTGACAAAATTGTTGTTATAGAAACCCTTGTCGGGCCTGTCATTCCCCCTCATACGCTCTTTCCTTCTGTTGAACCCTCAACCTACCCGAACGATGCCCAACCCGACACCCTGCCTGACTCATGTCTAAAAGACAGTGGTAAGCATGTTAAGAGGTCTGCAAAGAAAAAGGGAAAAATCAACAATGATATCAATTGCAAAGGTAAAAAGGTTGTGCGCTGGGTATCAAGGTGTGCTCGTAACAAACCTAAAGAAAATGCGGACCAAAAGCCAATTCTGTTGAGTGAAGATTCTGATTCCGAAATTGAATGATTTATGACCAAAGAGTATCCATACTCACACGACCTTTGTTCATACAAGACCTATGACTATGTGACGAACCTCCCGCCATGTCTTAAAGACGACCCTAAATACCCTGGGATCAAACTCGAAAGAGGAACTGATGGTTGATTTAGAAGTTCCTCACCTGTGAATGCACAGCCTGAACAACCACAGTGCAATGAATGCAAGTCGTGGCTCGACCGATATTATACAGACGTCCCTTTGCTCCAATCTCGTATCAAGTCCTTGGAGGACCGAGAGAATATACTAAATAAAGAGAACGACATATTGTAAGCTAATGATAAAAGGCAGAAGACCACAGGCTCTGTTGTCTTTAAAAATGTAGAGGCGACCACTGCCATTGTCAATTCAAAATAGCTTGATCAAAACGAATCCCTGAAACTGAGGTATGGTATTTCAAGAATGATTTTAAAATGATTTTGTTTGTGTTGAATTAGCATATAGGATTTGCTGGCTCAAATCACATACATTTCTGTTTTGATTGAATGAATAAAACACGATTTTGTTTATAATAATAACTAGCTACAGAATCGTGAGATTCGGTAGCTAGTTATGAAAATTTGAATTGTTTTGATTTGACAACTAAAATACAATCTGAACATCATGTATTCTTTTGCATTGATAGGTACACAAAAATTTTAAAGGAGATTCGATCAACAGTGGCATCTTTGAACATGATTTTTCTTTACATAGTTTTGGATTAGGCTGTTAGTCTTAGCTAGAAATAGGAATTTGGGAGATTGTATTCCCATAATTTTTGCAACAGCTTTGATAATTTCCACAAGGATTGTTTGATCTTGTGGCCTTTATATATGTATTATTTTTGTAAACAAAGATCATCACTGCTTGGGAGTAGAGACTATGGATTGGTGATTATTCAAACTCGAATGAAACTGGATGTTTGTACGGCTTTAGCTTCAATATATCATACTTTTGTTCAAGTTTTTGTTCATTTCAATTTGTAATAAAAAATTTTACTACTTTAGATATCATAATGTGTTACAGGTTGATGTGATGGGATTTAAATAGTGTCCATATTTGATGTCTCTCATTTTATATACAACAATAAATCTATTTACATTTGATGATTAGAAGGTTGATCTTCTTTGTTCAATGAACAGTTATATACAAATTGTCATACTAAGATTTATCTTAATATGATCGTTTGTCAAATGATAAATTGTTGTCTCTAGATCTCTCATTTGTTCTGTCGCTAGCATTCAAAAGCGTTGTTGTCTCGTGTTTACATGAAGTATTGGAAAATCTGGTGTGGGTTGGCCTCATCAAACAGTGAACGCAAATGCTATGTACAAGACGAGTAGGAGATGATAATTTTAGGTTAGTTTGTTATTTTCATTTTAATAGTTTAATTAATATAAGAATTTTCTATAGTTTAGATACACAGTACAGATTGTTATTTTTATTGCTTAGTTAGATAGCTGTCATTTCATTTCTTTTTCATAAAAGTTATGAAAATAAAAAAATACTAGCTTCACTGTCATAAGACAATTCATATATGATTTTGCAGATTTCGATCAAAATTTGCATTTTGTGAATACTATATAGATAAAAGATATTTAATCATATCAATACACTGTATATTTAATAAGTAGGATTACTATTTCACTAATATTAATTAGTGAACTGTGAATATATATTAGACTTGTATATAGTTGCAACAATTGTTTTTTTCACTTAGTTAGTTTCTTTAGTTTAGTTTTTTCACTTTCCTAGGACTTAGATCGGCCAACGGAGCCGTTGAACCCATCGGAGTGGATTAATCCAAATGGATTGGGTTATTTAGACAACCCCAGACTAGATTCACTCCTCCAGTTGGCGAGCGATCAATTTCGCCCATCAACAAATGGCGCTAGAAGGAGGGCCTGAAAATTATTAATGGCACGAGGTGGTCGTAAGACTCCTCCACCACCCAACCGCTCACCTATAGTGACAAGAAGTCATTCAAATGACAACATCGTCCCTCAAACAACAACCACATCAAACGTTGATCTACGGATCATAGTTGAACCAGTAACCCCAAATCCTACAGGTGGTGATGTACAAGAGATTGTCCGCCAATATCTCATAAGAACACATAGTGCCTTCGCCCATTTAAGAAAACCAAACCGACCTTTGGACCAACCATTAGATTTCTCTGATATCAGAGAACAACTTGGAGGCACTAATCTCACTTTAAACCCTATAGATCCAATCCTCACTCCTGCAGCAGGAGGATATGGTATACCACCCTCACCACCTCCTTCTTCCCCTTCTTCTTCTGGAGAAGAATCCTCTGACGAAGGTAGTTCCTCTTCCCAGCCTTCGACACCACCCACACCAATGGCCAACCAGAACAATCCTACCAGACCCTGGCTCAACCAAGATGCAGTAGCCGTACCCGGGCCTCAGCATCCCTTACCTAAACACCCGGAGAAGTGGCTCCCTAAATTTGACCCGGACTCTAAACAAATCGCCGAAGATCACATTAAAAAGTTTATGTTAGCCATTAGACTCTGTAATGTCGAGCACGAAGATGTAGTCTGTAGATTGTTCCCCTACACTTTTGAGGGCAATGCCTCTACTTGGTACTTTGCCCAACAGCCCCATACCATCGTGTCATGGGAGAAGTTTGAATCCTGTTTTCTTGAGAAGTTTAGAGACGACAAGTCCCCAAAAGTTCTAGTCATGGAGCTTTCTAGTTTAATAATGAACCCCAAAGAGAAAATCAAAGACTTTAACCAAATATTCTTAACACTAAAGAACCGAATCCCTACAGATTCAATGCCTACTGATAATCTTATCATAGCATATTATACGAAAGCCTTACATCAAAGTATAGCCATTTGGGTAAAGAGATCTAAGAAAGCCACGTTGTTATAGGCCTTTGAAGAGGCCAATCAGATTGAGAAAGACATCCTCAGTTTAAAAGACACTACTAGCTATGAAATAGAGACTATTTCATCTTCCAAAAAGAAAATCGAAATCCTCCCTAGACCTGCCCAAAACAAAACGCAACCTGAAAGCTCAAATCTAGAAAACTTACAAAAAGTCGTTCAAAAACTGTCAAATCAAGTTATATATTTGGAAAGGACGACAGAAGAAGCTTCTTCGAGCAAAGGGCCTTACAAACCCCCATTTAGGAATCCTTTTCCTCCCAACCGACCTAATTCAAACACTGAAGGCTTAAATCTAGAAAGCCTACAATTCGCCATTCAAACGATTATAGAAGCCCAGGATAACTTGATTCCCCTTGAGATCCCTGAGGAAGTAGTTGAACAAGAGAAAGTTGAAGAAGATGAATATTCTCCGAACATTTTTTTGGACACTTCTCGAATAGCATTTTTCAAGCTAATTTTGAGACAGTGCATCCCTACAATACTAGGAGTAAGACAACAAACAAGCCTTCTTTTGAAAACACTATGACTTTTCCCCCAAAACAGTCTAAAACAACTGAGACTAAACAAAATTATGCAAACCCAAGCTTAGATTATGATTTAGTTGAAGATCTAAAAAAGTTAAGGGCTAACATTTATGTTTATGAGTTATTAAAATTCTCGTTTCTGCTACAAAAAATGTTACAGAATATCATAGAGAATGGAAAAAACGGTAATCCAAGCAGTAACAAATTTTTTTAGAATAACCCAAAAGTTCCTCAGAAGACCTCTGCTAAGAATAATTATGATCCTCATGAGAAGAGAGACCTTCATGTAAATAATGTAACAAATGCAGATAAATTAGTTTTAGAGGCTTCGAGTAAAAAGCAACAAGCTTCCACCATTAGTACTCGCAGAAATGTACCTCCATTTTTGTTAACTTTCGAAATCTTTAATAGAAACGTGCACAATTGTATGGTAGATTCAGGAGCGTCATCCAATGTAATGCCATAGTCTATGTGTCAGAAGATTAATGCTGAAGTTGAACCATCCACCTTAAAGATCATCCAACTTGATCGAACTAGTGTTAAAGTTATAGGGGAATTAAGGAATGTGCTTATAAGATTATCGTCTAACCCCAAAGTTCATCAAGTGATTGATATTATTGTTGTAGATATTCCAGAAGTTTATGGTTTGTTTTTAAGTAGAGACTGGTCAGAACAGCTACACGGCTATTTTGTGACAGATTGGTCTCACTTGTGGCTGCCCGAGAATGGAAAGCCCAACAAAATCAAGGTAAATCGTGAACGTTACCTAAAGTTCACAGTGACAGATTTAAATGATCCCAATGAACCATTTACACCTTCTGCCGATTCACCTGAAATACAAGGGATGGATACCTTTTTCGACAATTTCATAGCTGAGACTTCCGCTATAACTAACCCAAAGAAGCAGTCCAAAATTGTGGCATATACGCAACCAATAGTTTCTACCCAATGGTATCATACACCCGACAAAAATCAAATATGGTCTCTTTACTTTGACAGGTCAAAGTCCAAGGAAGGAGCTGGTGCGGGCTGCGTTATTATTGATCTAGCAGGTAACAAAACCCTGATTGCATGCACGTTAGAGTTTGAATGTACAAACAACACAACAAAATATGAGGCTTTATTGCAAGGCCTTAGGAAAGCATTAGATATGAACATTCAAAATTTGACTGTCTTTGGCGATTCGAAAATCGTGGTTAGACAGGTAAGAGATTCTATCCATTATTTATCTCCGTATCTTAAAAGATACCAATCTGAGGTATGGAATTTGATGAATAAGTTTTCTTATTTTAACATAAATTCTATTCCTAGATTGAATCATTCGGAAGATGATTTGTTAGCTAATGTACCTTCGAAACTCTTTCCTACAGAAGGCTTGTCCCTAAATGCAATCTTCGTTGAACTGTTGTTCAGGCCATCCGTCCCTGACAACATCATGAATTGGAGAGTCTTCGACGACGATCAACAAATTATTAGTTTCTTGCATATGGAAGAAACTTTCCAAGGTGCAGTGATCGACGAATGCATTCATGACGAGAATCTTCGTGATTCCACGGTAATACCAGATCCGAGATATCCTGAATCTTCATTGAACATGGCAAATTCTATCCCTAAATCTGTAGTTAGATTAGAAAAATTTTATGATCTTCAAGACAAATTCAAAAAATCGTTCAACTGTAAAACAAATAGTTCCTCTTTATCGTATGAAAAAATAAACTTGGGAACTAATGACAATCCATAGTGCATTAATTTAGGGGTGGGGTGTTCTGAAAAAGAGAAAGCGACATTTATTAAATTGTTTAAGGAATTCAAATATGTTTTTGCGTGGACGTATGATGACCTGAAAACCTTTGATCCTAACATCATACAACACGTCATTCCTATGAAACCCCAAACTTTTCCGTTTCAACAAAAGTTAAGAAAAATGCACCCTAAACTCGAACTGACCATCAAAAAAGAATTAAATAAACTCTTGAACCCTGAGATAATCTTCCCAGTTAGGCACACACAATGTTTCTCTAATCTTGTCCTTGTCCGGAAAAAGAGTGGTGAAATTCGACTATGTGTCGATTTCCGAAACATCAATCGAGCGTCTGATAAAGACAACTACTCTGTCCCACCCATGGAACAGATCCTTCAATAGGTATCTAGTTCTGAAATATTATCCTCATTGGATGGTTTTTCAGGGTATAACCAAGTCCTGATGTCTCCTCCAGACCAACTTAAAACTACCTTCCACACTCCATGGGGCACCTACTCTTATAGGAAAATGCCCTTTGGACTCATTAATGTTGGTGCCACTTTCCAGAGAGCGATGGACATTGCTTTCCGAGGCTTAATCAATCAATCTATCGTAGTTTACCAAGATGACGTTACTATATTATTGAAAAGCAAAGATGATCATCTAGCTCATTTGAGATCCGTTCTACAGTGATGTCTTAAGTACGACATTTCCTTGAATCCTAAAAAAATTATCTTCGCAGTAGAACAAGGTAAGCTCTTAAGATTTATTGTATCAAGCGAAGGGATGATTATTGACCCTGAAAGGACTCAAGTCATCTCGAAACTCCCCCCTCCCTTGTCAAAAAAGTCTATGTAGTATTTCTTAGGCCAGATAAACTTTGTCAGGAGATTCGTCCCCAGTTTTTCAGAAATGGGGAGACCTTTACATAACTTAATAAAAAAGGACGTACAATACCATTGGGGACCCTTAGAAAAAAGAGATTTTAATTCAATAAAAAAGGCCATAATAGACGCTCCTTCTCTGATGAGCCCTGACTTTTTGCAAGACTTCACTCTCTACACACTTGCTTCTGACCGCTCCTACACTGCTATCCTAACTCAAAAGAACTCTAAAAACAATGAAGTCCCAATTGCCTTTATGAGCTCAGCCTTCAAAGGTGCAGAACTCAATTACCCAACAATAGATCAGCAAGCCTATGATGTTTTTAAAGTAGTAAATCACTTCTGATCTTATCTTTTGAAATCTAGGACGAAAATTATTGTCCCTTACCCAGCCATCATAAATCTGTTAGTACAGAAAGAACTAGGCGAAAAGAGGGCGAACTGGGTCACCTCCTTACAAGAGTATGACATAGAAATCACCCCAGCACAAATAGTGAGAGGTCAAGGGCTATGCAAGTTATTCGTTGACTCAGCGGTAGGACATCAAGAGGAAAACGATGTGTCAAACCCAGGACAACACAACCAAAATTTAATCTGTTGTGCACAAAACCCTGTTAGCCCCTGGTATGATGATATAAAATTTTGTCTTGAACATGGGTCAGCCCCCCGTCACCTGGATCCCACTAAAATAAGAGTGTTAATATTTAAATATGTTTCCTTTCAGTTGATTAATGGTATCTTGTTTCGTCAAAATTTTGATGGAGTACTAATGCGTTGTATTGAGAAAGATGAAGAAGAAAAGGTCTTATTAGAATTGCACGCAGGAGAAGCTGGTGGGAATTTTGGTGGGGATACCACTGCCCATAAAGTTTTAAGAGCAGGTTATTACTGGCCTACACTTTTTAGAGATTCTCATGCCTTGTGTCGCAAGTGTGTTATTTGTCAAAAAGCGTCTGGACGAATACAGAAACCATCCTTCCCTCTGCATCCTGTTTCAGTAGAATCCCCTTTTCAGCAGTGGGGTCTTGATATTATAGGTCCAATCAATCCGCCATCCTCACAGAAGCATAATTTTATCATAACAAACACGGATTACTTCACTAGGTGGTCTGAATCTGCCCCATTAAGAGCTGTAAATACCAGTTAGGTAATTGTCTTTTTAAATTCAAATATTATTACTCGTTTTGGTATCCCTGACTATCTAGTATTCGATAACGCTTCCAATTTTTCGTCTCTTGAGATGAGTGAGTTCGCTCTGGAAAAAGGAATTAAATTAAAATATTATTCCAGCTATTACCCTCAAGGCAATGGATTGGCAGAATCAACTAATAAGAATCTGATTAAAATCATCAAGAGAACGGTATATGAAAATCACAAACATTAGCACAATGCACTGTTAAACGCAGTCTGGGTTGATAGAGTAACTCTGAAAACTGTTGTGGGTAACTCTCCCTTCTTTATCATCTATGGAAGAGAGGCAATTCTTCCACCACATATTCTTCTTCCCTCACTACAACTATCACAGAAAATACAAGAAGAGAACTGTCCCCCTTTGGAGAATCAAACTAACGCATTATTAAAACTAGAAGAAGTGAGGGCTCAAGAAAAACGGAAGTTGGATCAACATCAACTTGTTGTTAAAAGATGGTTTGATTCCAGCTCTACCTCTGATAGGAACTTTGAAGTAGGTGACCTTGTCCTAAAATTGGACAAACCACATGAGGGAAAGGGGGAGCATACGAAGTTTCAGAACTTATGGCTAGGACCGTTTTTTATTGCTGAGAAATTGGGTCCCGGCTCTTTCAGATTACAGAGTCTAGAGGGACATCCAGACACCTATCTGGTGAATGGCCAAGCTCTAAAAAGGTATTTCACTTGATGACAACCTTGTGTACACTGTGTAAATATTTTCTTTTTTCCTTTGTTTGATTTTCATTTTTCTTTGTTGTTTTGGTTTTGATTTCTCCCTTATGCTTACCAGTTTTTACTTTTGAAATACACATACCTGCATCATGAACTGTTCAGAATAAGAGAACAGGAAAATTTCTCCTCTGAAATGACTGCTGAAAGTTTTTTTAAACATCAATTATGATATGCCTCTGAAGTTTACATCCATGTTGAACAAAGCTTGTTGCTTGAAAGATGTTTCTTGATTTCAATATGCAATTGAATATTTTCATGATCATCCATTTCTTCTTACGCTGTCCCTGTTCCTTAAGAGAAAAACTCAGAAGATGTCTCCCTGCCTACGAAGGTCAGTTTATTAACAAACTATCTCTAGATCTTAATGAAGGATAGTTTTTAAAAAAAAAAAAAAATCTCAAGGTCTGTAATTTATTAAAATATGTCCAAAATATCATAATTTTCAGTGTCACCCCGCTCAATTATATATCTTTAAAAAAAAAAAAAATCATTAAAGAGTTGTGGGAAGTTCTTGTAAACCCGCTGAGATATTGAACAGGTCTGTAGGCAGCGGGTAAATACATGCATGACGCCAAGATAACTTCGTCAGGGTACTGAACAGGCCCGCTGGCAGCAAAGCAATATCGGGTATATGAAAATTTTCAGATATGGAATCTCTTGACCTTAAATGTCCTTCGTTCTGATTTGGAACTTCCTAGTAGGATACAAATATTGGAGTGGGTTAATTGGAAACCTTGTCGAGGCTATGGATGCCTGCTGGCAGCAGTAGCTCTGTCAACAGTATTGGAGATTTTAAACCTTAATATCGTGACTCGCTTTTGTTAATATTGTTATCAGTTTTCATCTTGTAAAATAACAAGCTGGAATTTTTTTATTATTGATGATGATGTTCAAACAGTTTTTCTGGTTGTTTTCGAGTTGGAGTTTTTCTCATTATCCTAATTTGGACTTGTTCGTTTGGCAGAGCTAACTGCTTCTACCAGTGTGTCACCATTGTTGGCAACCATATTAATTCCTATCTTTTTTAAGCTGCCTACACAAGGTTTTTGAACCCTCAATACTCGTCGAAACTTTTTAAAAAGACACCATTATCTTTCGCTTTTGCATACCTACTTTTCGTTTTCATTTTCACGACTGCAAGCATGAAAACCCACAGTTGGAATTCATGTTGATTGCATTAAAATGATCTTTTGGATTATCATGAACCTATTGTGTGGTTATAAATCTTTAACCTCAAACTCACCACTGGTCACACATTTATCAAAACACCAAACATTTATGCTTTTGATTATTATTAATATGGTGTTGATTTACAAAATATTTGACGCAATGGTTTGATTGAATACATTAATTTTTGGGCCAAATCGTGGTTATATGATAACTCATTTGATTAAAATCCTTTTGGATATGAACTGTTATGATTTGAATAGGCATCATTGGTTGTACAGCCCAACATGATGTTCTTGCATGGTTCCAATTTACTCCACCATCCTCGCACGCATAAGCATTAATTCTTTGTCTTGCATTTCGGGTTGCCTTTGCTTGTTTTGGGGAAGCTTTGGGGAAAATGGTTTTGTGTCTACCCTATCAAAACCTCTCGTTAATTACCCTATTTATTTTATGCTATTAGCTATGGCTCCTGTAGTGCGAATCAAACCCAATGGTGTCCAAGCCTTGTTGTTGTTTGATAACGCCCGAGACGACCTAGAGAGGTCGGGTTGGTTGGTTTTTATTGAGAAGTTCGAGGGTTTCAACCTGGCAGTTGCTCAACAATTTACACTTACATTCGATGGGTGCAGGGCCAAATTTGGGGACATCGAACTTAAATTGAATGAGGATTTCCTTAGGTCAGCCACTGGTCTGCCAGCCGAAGGGCAAAAATGGTTTAAAAATTTGAAGGTTGATGAAGTACCATGGCCACTGTTGTTTACCTCAAGGAAGATCAACAGTTGTGACAAAGGTATGTAGGTTACATATCTTAAATCTCGATGGCATGATTTGTTGGCTATTATCAAGCAGTTCATTACATGCGAGGGTATATACAGTTTAGTTTTCCTATACCACCTACGGCTACTCATGAGTTTCATAGATTTTCCTTTAAATATGCCACATTTCCTCCTTCAGATTTTATATAAAATGGCTAAATGTTTCAAGAGGGAGAAAGCAGACTCCAGCCTCTTCCACCACTGTTTAATTAAAATTATTATGGTTCATCAGTTGAAGGTGAATGGCCATTATTGGGATGCTTTCTTGTTGAGGAATGGTTTTGCCAGTCCTGAAATTGGACAATTTGACAAAATTGTTGTTACAGAAACCCTTATCGATCCTGTCATTCCCCCTCATATGCTCTTTCCCTCTGTTGAACCCTCAACCTACCCGAATGATGCCCAACCCAACACCCTGCCTGACTCATGTCTAAAAGACAGTGGTAAGCCTGTTAAGAGGTCTGCAAAGAAAAAGGGAAAAATCAACAATGATATTAATTGCAAAGGTAAAAAGGCCACGCGTTGGGTATCAAGGTGTGATCATAACAAACCTAAAGAAAACGCGGACCAAAAGCCAATTCTGTTGAGTGAAGATTTCGATTCCGAAATTGAACGATTTATGACCGAAGAGTATCCATACTCACGCGGCCTTTGTTCATCCAAGCCCTATGACTATGTGACGAACCTCCTTCCATGTCTTAAAGACGACCCTAACTACCCTGGGATAAAACTCGACAGAGGAAATGATGGTCGATTTAGAAGTTCCTCACCTGTGAATGCACAGCCTGATCAACCATAGTGCAATGAATGCAAGTCATGGCTCGACCGATATTATACAGACGCCCCTTTTCTCCAATCTCAGATCAAGTCCTTGGAGGACCAAGTGAATGTACTAACTAAAGAGAATGAAAGATTGCAAGCTAATGATAAAAGGCATAAGACCAGAGGCTTTGTTGCCTTTAAAAATGTAGAGGCGGCCACTGCCATTGTCAATTCAAAAATAGCTTGATCAAATCGAATCCCTGAAACCGAGGTATGGTATTTGAAGAATGATTCTAAAATGATTTTGTTTGTGTTGAATTAGCATATAGGATTTGTTGGCTCAAATCACATACATTTATGTTTTTATTGAATGAATAAAACACGGTTATGTTTATAATAATAACTAGCTACAGAATCGTGAGATTCTGTAGCTAGTTATGAAAATTTGAATTGTTTTGATTTGACAACTAAAATGCAATCTGAACATCATGTATTCTTGTGCATTGACAGGTACACATGAATTTTAAAGGAGATTGGATTGACAGTGGCATCTTTGAACATGCTTTTTCTTTACATAGTTTTGGATTAGGATGTTAGTCTTAGATAGAAATAGGAATTTGGGAGATTGTATTCCCATAATTTTTGCAACAGCTTTGATAATTTCCACAAGGAATGTTTGATCTTGTGGCCTTTATATATGTATTATTTTTGTAAACAAAGATCATTGCTGCTTGGGAGAAGAGACTATGGATTGGTGATTATTCAGACTTGAATGAAAGTGGATGTTTGTACAGCTTTAGCTTCAATATATCATACTTTTGTTCAAGTTTTTGTTCATTTCAATTTGTAATCAAATTTTTGACTACTTTAGATATCATAATTTGTTACAGGTTGATGTGATGGGATTTAAATAGTGTCCATATTTGATGTCTCTCATTTTATATAAAACAATAAATCTGTTTACATTTGATGATTAGAAGGTTGATCTTCTTTGTTCAATGAACAATTATATACAAATTGTCATACTCAGATTTATCTTAATATGATCGTTTGTCAAATGATAAATTGGTGTCGCTAGATCTCTCATTTGTTCTGTCGCTATCATTCAAAAGCCTTGTTGCCTCGTGTTTACGCAAAGTATTGGAAAATCGGGTGCGGGTTGGCCTCATCAAACAATGAACGCAGATGCTATGTACAGGACGAGTAGGAGATGATAGTTTCAGGTCAGTTTGCTATTTTCATTTTAATAGTTTAATTAATATAAGAATTTTTTGTAGTTTAGATACACTGTACAAATTGTTATTTTTATTGCTTAGTTAGATAGATGTCATTTCATTTCTTTTTCATAAAAGTTATGAAAATAAAAAAATACTAGCTTCACTGTCATAAGACAATTCATATATGATTTTGCAGATTTCGATCAAAATTTTCATTTTGTGAATACTGTATAGATAACAAAGATTTAATCATATCAATACATTGTATATTTAATAAGTAGGATTACTATTTCGCTAATATTAATTGGCAAACTGTGAATATATATTAGACTTGTAGATAGTTGCAGCAACTGTTTTTTTCACTTAGTTAGTTTCTTTAGTTTAGTTTTTTCACTTTCCTAGGACTTAGATCGGCCAACGGAGCCGCTCAACCCGTCGGAGTGGATTAATCCAAATGGCTTGGGTTATTTAGACAACCTCGGACCAGATTCACTCCTCCAGTTGACGAGCGATCAATTTCACCCATCAACACATTCATATTATTGGTGAAATGAAAGGTTGGTGTATCGCCTACGTACACCAATTATATGATTTTAAAATTGTGTTACATGTCCATGAAATCGTTGGAAGAAAAAATGACAATTGTCATTTACTGGTGAAATCGTGGAAAAGAAAATTTTGACAGTTGCCATTTCTGGGTGAAAACACTTTATCACATGTACGAGACTATGGCATAAGACACCGAGAAAATAAACAAATAATACTAATGTGATTTTTTTCAGACATTAAGAAAATATATATCAATATTAATATTATGGTTTTTTAATATTAAAATTAAATATTTTCTTGGATTTCAAATAGTTAGTTTCTTTTTTTTCTAAATTTAATCCAGGATGCGAAGATGTTCAAGAAAGTATCAATTCAATTATTAAGTCAAGTACAAGGTGTTTCAATTATTGGTGAAATGAAAGGTTGGTGTTTCAATTATTGGCGAAATGAAAGGTTGGTGTTTCAATTATTAATATGTTCATATTATTGGCGAAATGAAAGGTTGGTGTATCACCTATATACACCAATTATATGCTTTTAAAATTGCGTTACATGTACATGAAATTGTTGGAAGAAAAAATGACAATTGCCATTTACTGGTGAAATCGTGGAAAAGAAAAATTTGACAGTTGCCATTTCTGGGTGAAAACACTTTATCACATGTACGAGACTAGTGTAAGACACCGAGAAAATAAACAAATAATACTAATGTGATGTTTTTCGGACATTAAGAAAATATATATCAATATTTATATTATGTTTTTTTAATATTAAAATCAAATATTTTCTTGGATTTCAAATAGTTAGTTTCTTTTTTTTCTAAATTTAATCCATGATGCGAAGATGTTCAAGAAGTATCAATTCAATTATTAAGTCAAATTCAATTATTAAGTCAAGTACAGGGTGTTTCAAGTACTTAGGGTATCCTTTAAAACCTAATGAGTATGGAAAAACCAATGAAGTCAAGCCAAAATAAATAATTGGTGAAATAAGTGGTTATCTAGTGGTGGAAGATTGACTTTAGTACAATCACTTCTATAGGTTACTTTTTCACATATTTTTTTTTCTCACACATACTTTAGCATATATTCTAAAAGGGGTTCTTGATAATAATGGGATAAATGTTTTTAGGTTTTATGGTGGAGTGACTGCAAGCTAATGATGGTCTCTCATCACAGGTTAAGTTGGAGAGATTATTCAAGGTACTTTTACAATGAATTCGATTATAGTGTAAGAAGATGAAAGGTAGGAAATTGAATTAGCTTTTGGAATATAAAACTTTTATTCATAAAAAATGTGAATAACTATGTCAAATTTGATTTTTTTATAATAGTGGTATCTTATTTTTCCAACAAAATATAAAGTATATGTGTTTCTTGTCCTTTGTATTTTTTTAGAAATTTATAATACTATTTTATATTTTTTTTAAATTATCATAGTCAACATATCCATCGAATTATGTCATTTTTCTTATGCATGCTAAGAGGGTCTTAACATGATGAAAACCATTTCTTTGTTTTTTAGATCGTAGATATCGGTCTCCTCTAGTGTGACATATAACTCATTCCAGAAATGGTTAAGCTACAAAACATTATAGCAGAAATAAGAGAGGTATGTATTTTATGATTTTAATATATATGTCAACACAAAAATAGATTAAAAATAGTAAACATTATTAATTTAAAAAAACAAATTATTAGGTTTTTGGATGTCTAGCATTTTTTACATTCATGTTTATTGTAAAAAGGCCTTCAGAGCCTCATTGTAATCATCTTCTTGTGAATGAGCGTAGTCGACATATCTCTTCTCAGAGATAAGTCGCCACCATTCCAGGAAGCTTGTTTTCCGCTGCATTTTACAGTTTCGTCTTATTTCCTTATTGAATAGAAAACCAATTTTATTGTATCTCTATTATTCTGTGTTAAGAATCTTTTAATAATCTGTATTCATTTTGTTATGCTCATAAAATCTGGATGATAGGACCAGAGATAGATGCCTTCTTTGTCATTTTAAATTTATTTCTACAAACAAGGCAAGAAATTCATGATTTACCTTTACCAATAGTTACCATTGTTTTTTAATACAATCCAAACATGTTTCTGTTAAAACAAATCATCATAATCAATCAACTAATTGTTGTAATGTATCACAAGGGGAAAGAATTAGCTTGAGTATACAACATGTATACTAGAATTGTCAAAAACAAATCATAGTAACTCTCCAAAATAGAGTGTGTGTGGTTAGTAAACTAACGCAAAATAATGAAAAGAAAATCATCAAAATATATTTTTATGTACTATTGCTTCAAGTAAATGCATTTTGGTAGTAAAAGAAAACTATAATTAAATATTTAAAAAATAAATTAAAATTGTTGTGAAAATATATGCTTTTGTTTTTTATATGAGTATTATCTACCACACATTTAGAGCTATTTGTATTGATATTGTGAGACTTGACATAATGATATTTAATCTTATATCTTTATAAAAATATTTAATCTTCAATGTTTATTAAAATTAAAGATAATAATTTGAATGACAATTATATTATTAATAAAAAGAAGTTGAAATGTTACATATTTTTTTATAAATATTAATTTGGTTGAAACAAATTATTTTCTCATATTTTGAATATTTAAAAGAGAAAATGAAAAGAGAAAAATCTCCATAATGAATATCCTCATTGAACTAATCCAAGAACACCATGAAACTAACACACTTAAACAAAGTACCAACTTCTTGTAGATTTGAGATGTGGTTAGAAAGGCACGGGTTCAAAGAGGTTTCTTATCACAAAACTCTTTATTTCAATGTTGGAAATGTTGTAGCCATCTCGGTATTTGTACCCATGATGGAAAAGTTTGTTGATATCAAAAGTAGGTTTCTTACAACACATGGGAACATTGTCGTCTAGTTTCATAAGCTCCCAATTTAATTATTTAATTACGTCATTGATCATGGCGTTGACATGATTGAGAGCATCTTCCTCTGTTGCTCCAGGATTGTATTTCATGTAACAAGATATACATGAAGTTTCTTCTCCATGGGCCTTGTTGTCCTGGATTCACCATGCCAATATCGTCATCCCATTTAAAGTTTAAAGATCAATGGTAATATGGAATAAAAATTTCTTGCAATTGATTTTGATAGGGAGTACCTTTTAGCACGGCGTATCACCCTGTAATTGAAGGACGGTGTTGGCCCTTGACCAAGTTGTGGGAGATACTTGGTCATATTTGACCGTTTTGGGACTTCGACGCCCTATCGAAGGAAGTGTGCAAGATGAAGTAGAGATCACAGGATCTTGGTCCACTTTTGGGCCCCTTTTTAGGGTTTGGGTTAATGTAATGGGAAAGAGATGTCGGCTCGTGGGTTTACCCATGCTTAGGCCCGCTTTTGTATGTATAAATAGATTTCTAGGAAAGGTATAAGAGAGTCGATGGCTTAGTGGTAGTAATTAGATATGTGTAATTGAATGTGGATTGTAAATGCTCTGTGCATGATTGTAAGAGACTTGCAGAGCTAAGTGCAAGTTCTTGTAGGAGGTTGTGAAAGGATTTGTGCTGAAGTGCAAGGAAGAAGGATCTAGCGAGCTGCGCATATCTTATGTCCTATGCGGAGTAAGGATTATTGAGGCTTTGTGTTGTAACTTCTTGACCAAGATAATAAAGAAGAAGATTTGGTGAACGTAGCCCCAGGGTGGGGGTGAACCACGTAAATTTGTGTGTGATGCTTTGTGCTTTGATTCAATGTGTTTACTTCTTCTTCTGCTAAGTGATTTGATATTTGTAGGAATATATGCTTATGCTTTATGCTCCTAGATGTGTATGAATGTTAGATCTGATATGTATGAAGATGCTTAGTGCCGATCTACTGGATTTGATCTAGCTTACTGTTGCTAAGTGCTTGAATACTATAGATTAGTGTGAATGTTGCAAAGCTCTGTCTTATAAGTGAAGTAGTTATTGAATGTATCTTGAGGAACTAACAGTGTTAAGGGTTCTAGTAAGATGTATAACCACATATCTATGTCCCAGCTAAGGTTGTAGACACCTAAGTTTTGCAACCACCCCTGCCTCTACCTCGGGTGAGACTTCATCTGCTTCATAGGTGTTGCCGAAAGGGTCAGTACTTAGAGATTTGATGGTGTGATCTTGTAGCGTTGAACCCTAGGTCTTCCCCTATGCCACTAAATGGTTTTGTTGCCGTGACTAGAAATGTGATTGTTGGGAACTGAGAAAGGAAAGCTTTGTGCAAAGATTCGATATAGAAACCGTGAAAGCTCTGTGCATAGATCCGTTGCCCTAGTACTCATTGTTCTACGTAACCTGTGAAGCTTTGTGCCAAGAAAGAAAGGTCAGATCTGTAGAAAGGAGGTAAGATCTGTAATCTTTGTTCTCTGATAAAGGTAAGAATAGTCAAAAGTTTTTATATCTAGAAGATTTGTGCTCTGCAAAAGTAAAATAAGTGAATTTTTTTTTAGTATGGATCTAGGCATGTTTGATAGATTATGTCCTAGATTGGAAACTAAGGCTTTGATAGATGATAGAAAGTTTGATATGAATAGATCTGATAGATATGTTATACCTATGCATAGAAAGAATGTCTAGAATAACAAGCAGATGCAGGATCCTCGAAAGAATTTTTTGCAGGCTAGCTACCATAACCCTAGTGCGCAGTACAAAAGAGGTTGGGGATCATTTAAAAGAAAGAGAGGATTAACCCTTTGTTATAGTTTCAGAAGGCCGAGAAATATTTCTAAGGAATTACATTGTGGAAGACCTAGTTGTCTCTATTGCAAAGCTTTGGACCATGAAGTATTAGATTTCCCTAGAATGATTGCTAAAATTGAAGGCATGAATCTGAAAGAAGAAAACCATAAGGCAGATCCAGAAATAAAAGAACCCCAAAGAGAATCAGACAAGATGTTACTACAGATACAAGACACCTTGAATGATCATCGACATGTTAGATTATCAGAGGTATTTAACAAGAAAGAATGCATCGAGGTAAGAATAGGAGACTTCTACATTGACTGTTTTCTAGATGAGGAAACACAGGTGAATGTTATGACAAAAAGAACTTAGGAAGCTATAGGGAGTCCTTTTATGACCCCTTCACAATGTGGAATAGGGTCATTTAGAGGGAAACTAATGAACCTATGTGGAAGGATCAATTAGATATCTATGAATGCTAATGAAACTTCAACAGAATAAGATTTTGAGATTATCAAATTTATTGAGGAAAATGCCTCATTTACTATGTTACTTGGAGCCAAAACAAGAAAAGAACTACTGAGAGGAAGCTCACTAAAAAGAAAGCTAGAAAGTCAAGTAAGAAGAAGGCAAAGATTGAAAATTTGCAGGAGATTCTAGATAGAACATCGTAGAAAGAAAACTTGCAGAATGGGAGCTTCGTCGAGATATCATAACAACGACCTATGGTACTTCGCCACAACAAATCGATATATTTGTTGGACCATTATACCCATTTGACTTCCTCCCTGAACAGATAGAAAAGCATTAAAGGATCGTCACTAGACCGTTGGACCGCACCATAATGGACTGATCAACATTAATGGAAGCTTCATGCCCGTTGCCAGCAGACCGTTGTCGAATTTCTTATTTAGTTTGTCATGCCATGCACGAAGAACACTTTTTCCAACTGAGAATTAGAATCCAGCTGAATAGTATTTGTATACAGTGGTCATTGCGATCTGGTTGGTCATCCTAGTACAGTATCTGAGATCATTTTGAACCCCGACTAATTTTTCTTTCCGAGCATGTATGTTTGACGAATTTAGTGCAACCGAAGAATCTACAAGAGAGGTACTTGCTAGCCTCAAAATCAAAAGAGTCATGTCAGAATGAGGGTTGTCTACAGGTTTACATGCATCATCGACGAGAGGAGTGCAAGCCTCCCCGTCGACTACTCGAGCAGGAACATCCCCAGTCGGTGCAGAATGCAAAACCAAACATAAAGACGATATGCCCAATGCGAGGTTGGTTCCATCCATCCTACCTGCTTACATACCACCTCTGAGTAGTTTGATCAATAGAGATAACATTCCTAGAGACTTTGAGTACACTCTAGTCACTGTGTACCTGCCGAAAGGGGTACGCACAGTCTGCGCAGATCAAGACAAGATTGCAGAATTGAAGTTTAGTAAATTCAACCTGGGGGATCTTAAAGTATACAACACACTTGCCCCGTAGAAGTACCTAACCAAAACCAAGGGAAAAAATCGAAGATCGTCCCTCAGCAATGGACTATGAACCTCGCGTAGTCCACTCTGTTGAACGTCATGAAGATCCCACATTTCATACGTCACCAAGAAGTCAATGCCTGTGTTGAGATACTCCTAGCGAGCTACCATGAAGGATACCTATGGTTTAACCACCACATCACATTTGATCTAGCGTTGATCAATAGGATCACAGGTCTTAGCATGCAGGGCCTTGATCCCCATGACTACTATCCTGGAAAGACCGCAGACGACGCTCTTTCTCGAAATATCAAAGAAGCTTATAGCGATGTTGAGAAAGGAGTGCAAGGCTATAAGGTAGCCTCTATTTAGAGTGGCGCAATGTTCCTTGCATGTCAATTGATCGCAGGGAAGCTTGTTCACAAGAATCGACCCACACAAGTATCTATCTTTGTAGTTGACCTAGCAGGAAAGTGCACAGAGGAACTACAGATGAACTGCGTGAAGTACCTGGTGAATCAACTAGAGATCGACTACAGAGAAGCCCAGGATCAGGGGCATGAATTCCATTTTAGCTGGCTCTTGATACTTATAGCTTTCATTGCATGGGAGCTATTGGAAGATGCAACCTTCCTAGACCTTGACCCTTTTGAGACCTTAGCCGCAGAGTAAAGTTCCTTATGGTACTTGAATGATATGAGAAAATAATGGAAACCCAATGCCGTATTCCACGCCTACTACAATCAGTTGAAGCGCACCATCCAATCGAAGCCTCAGATACCCCCAAATACCCTCTTCAGGTTCAGGCCCTTAATGAAGTTCAGTGCAGACTGCCACTTCATTTACATAACATCACGCATTGATGAGAACAAAGAGTAGTTGCAGTCTTATTATAAGCTGGCAGAAGAAGACCTGTAGGAAATCACCAAGGAATGGTCAGCAGACCTCCTTGTTTCAGCAAACCCCACATAATTTTCTGACATCAACAGCCTAAAAGATGCGTAGGATACACCTAGGCCCAGTAAGATGAAGAAAACAATGAAGACAAAGAAGGATGAGGAAATACAGGATATAGACAACAGATTTGTATGGACCACATCCATTACACGAGAGAAAGATGGTAATGATGAAGAAGTCAAACAGAGGCCAAAAGACGAAGAGGAATCATCTAAAAAAGGAAGGTTTCACCTCTAAAACCTTCTTCTCGAAAGAAAACTAGAACCCCTGTAACCAAGATGAAGACCACGCTCACCCCAGATGACTTCAGTTTCCTCCTCACCACTATGAACGAAGCTATAGAAGAAATAATAGAAAATAAGGAATCCAAGAAAGAGGCAATGTTCAACCGAATTGAGAGAAAGCTCCAAGGAGTGCAGCATGCACTTTGGTCTAGTCGTGCAGTCTCCACTGCACCCCTGCCAGAAGGAACAACATAAGAGGGAGATGAACCAGTTTAACTCTGCAAGATTGCTGCCACAGTCGAAGCACGCCTTCGGAAAACACAGGAAGAAACCACATAGGCCACCCAAGCCTTAAAGCAAGCACAGGAGGAAATCATCGAGTAGCGCCAAGTTGCGCAACAAGAGAGGGACACTCTCAAAGCAAAATTGACAGAAGACAGCGCAAAGATCCAAAAAGAAAAGGAGCAGTTGCTCGCAAAGTAGATCGGGATCAAAGAAGTAGTCAACAGAGCATTTTTCTCTTTGACCGTCTTAGAGAAGAAATCAAAAGAACCCTTAGAACACCAAGTGATGAAGCTTGCAGAAGTTATTCAGCAAATTCAACAAAGAGTCATAGAATTAGATCTTCAAACCATACCAAGTACCCTACAAGAAGAGTGCGACCAGTGAGAAATGACTTCCCGGTGCACAGTAGAAAGGATCAAAGCACTCACTAAGGAATGCAAACAATTAAGTAGCAGAAGTTCGCAGATACATGAGAACCTAACCAAGAATCCTGAATTTCACAAATTGGAGTCGTAGCTCCAGGAGGCGAAGCATGAATCCAAAAAGCTATAGGTGCATCTGAAGGCCCTATCACCCATAGAGAAAATGAAATGGTCTTCAAAGTAGTGCATAACACAGCATAAAATCCATATAATCCAGAGCAAGGTAATGGAAGTAACTGAACAACTTCAACCTTTGCAGGATAAGGCATGTTATCTATTTATAGAGATCAAGAATCAAGGAACATAGCTAGAACAGGTCGTGAATTCAGCAAAGCAACACCGAGAAGGGTCGGTGAATGTCGCACTCATCCAGGAGTTCACCGAGCAATAAGCAGTTGTAATGTAGCAGGTCGAAGCAGCTCGAGGTGTTCGAAGAATAATTGATCAGACCTGAGTGACTTGGGACGAGTCACAGGTGAGTGTTGGGGGCATGTTGGCCCTTGACCAAGTTGTGGGAGATACTTGGTCATATTTGACCATTTTGGGGAATTCGACGCCCTATCGAAGGAAGCGCGCAAGACGAAGCAGCGATCACAGGATCTCGATCCACTTTTGGGCCCCTTTTTAGGGTTTAGGTTAATGTAATGGGAAAGGGATGTTCGTCTGTGGGTTTACCCATGCTTAGGCCCACTTTTGTATGTATAAGTAGATGTCTAGGCAAGGTAGAAGAGATTCGATGGCTTAATGCTAGTAATTATATCTGTGTGATCGGATGTGGATTGTAAATTCTATGTGCATGATTGTAAGAGACTTTCAGAGATACGTGCAAGTTGTTGTAGGAGGTTGTGAAAGGCTTTGTGTTGAAGCACAAGGAAGAAGGATCTAGCGAGCTGCGTAGATATTCTGTCCTGTGTGGAGTGAGGATTTTTTAGTCTCTTTGTTGTAACTTCTTAACGAAGATAATAAAGAAGAAGATTTGGTGGATGTAGCCCCAGGGTGGGGGTGAAGCATGTAAATCTGTGTATGATGCTTTGTGCTTTGATTCAATGTGTTTACTTCTTCTTATGCTAAGTGCTTTCATATTTGTAGGAAGATATGCTTATGATTTGTGCTCCTTGATGTGTATGAATGTTAGATATGATGTGTATGAAGATGCTTAGTGTCGATCTACTGGATTTGATCTAATTTACTATTTCTAAGTGATTGAATACTATAGATTAGTGTGAATGTTGCGAAGCTCTGTCTTATCAGCGAAGCAGTTATTGAATGTATCTTGAGGAACTAATGGTGCTAAGTGTTCTAGTAAGTTGTATAATCACAAATTTGTGTCCTTGATAAGGTTGCAGACAACTGAGTCTTGCAACCAGCCCTGCCTCTACCTCGGGTGAGATTTCATCTGCTTCGCAGGTGTTGCCGAAAGGGCCAGTAGTGATCTAGATTTTATGAGCAGAAAAAAATGAGTACAGATTATTAACAGGTTCTTAGCACAAAATAAAAGAGATACAGTAAAACTAGTCTTCTATTCAATAACAAAATAAGTTGAAACTGTAAAATGCAGCGGAAACAAGCTTGTTGGAATGGTGGGGGCTTATCTCTGAGAAGAGATGTGACGACATCACGCATTCACTAGAAGAAGGTTACAATGAGGCTCTGAAGGCATTTCTGCAATAAGAAAGAATTCCAAAAACCTTACACATCCAAAAACCTAACCCTAGGAGATGAAGCACCAAAAGTAATGTGGGCCCCGTTTGGGTAAGTTAGTACATCAACTTCTCGGGGTCATAATTTTTGCATACGATCTCCGTTTTAGGCGTGTGATAGCCCGTTGGAAAGGTATCATCGAGGAGATTCATTTTTGGGGCTCAATAATTCATTTGATTATAATTGAGGAGATCGATACCGAAAAACCTTCATTTAGTCCCTCAAAATGGCCCCAGAAGTTAAAACTGCTAAAAATAGTAAATTGCCAAAATTGTCAGAAAATTGTTTTGAGCCAGTTGGAAAAGGTGGGTGGCCACTGATATCCATTTGGATCAATCCTCAATCCTTATGAATAAATGGTATCCATTGCATTCAAGTCCCCCATTAGATGAGGAAATTTCTGTTGAATTTGGCCAGGGGTGAGCCACTTGCCTTGGTGCAGAAGCTACCCTTCTTTGACGACTCGATAAAGCTAGATCCTTTGTTGTCGAGTGCCCTTGATATGTATATCCACAATATTATCATTAGATGCCTTTTGTATGCATTCAGGGTTGAGCTCTGTTGGTGTCATATTTTCTACTACTTCTGAGGTGTCCAATAATGGTGGGAAATAAGGGTGAAGGAGATCCATGTTGAACACTAGGTGCAGGCCAAGAAAAGGAGGAATGTTGAGCTCAAAAGAATTATCCCCCATGACCTTGGTGATAGTGTACAGTCCATAACAGAGTGGGAGAAGCTTCTGATAGGGTCCCGTAAGGTGTTCTTTCTGCAAGTGCAACCAAACTTTGTCACCCACCTGAAACTTATGAGGCACCCGATGTTGATCATGGCATTGTTTGTGCTTGTCATTGGACTTCTATAGGATATCATAAACCTATTGGTGGATGTGATAGATCCTCTCAATGAACCGGGTGGCTTTGTTAGCTTCAGTTGGAGCAGGAGATGAGTCCGTCGAGGTGACCGCAAGGGGAAGTGCAATATCTGTGGGACCCAATGGTTGGAATCCCAACCCCACTTGAAAGGGGTTGTGGTTGGTTGAGCTATGCAAGGCTCAATTGTAGCTATGTTGGACATAGGGAAGGCTCTCATCCCATGTGCAATGGTTCTTTTAATTATACATGCGAAGGATGTGCACAATCATTCGATTTACAACCTCAGTTTGGCCATCTGTCTGGGTGTGGAAGACCGTGGATTTGGTGAGCTTGGTTTCCAGTAGTGACTAGAGGCTCGACCAGAATGTGATGATAAATCTGTTAGAATATAGAATATGGTGTGCACATTTTACCATTGACGATACCCTCGTCACCCAACCATAGGCCAAAGCCTCCCTCCGAGCACCTTAACCTTGACTGAGAATTCCTCTGGAAGCAAACCCTAGGCTAGATAGCCAAACAAAGAGTAGCACACCTTTCCCCAAGGATGGCACATCACAAAAAGCTGATCAGATAGTCTAAACCCTAGCCAAGAGATATTCAACCCAATACTGAAATTAGTTGTTGTTGCAGCTGCACATGCAACCCTCCTCCAAACCTACGCACAAGACTGCAACTACAGTGCACACCAACTAGGAAAACTGCAATTCTGAGATGCTGCAAATGAGAACTGGCACCCTGTATTTATAGTAGTTCTGCTAGTTTTGTTGGGGCCGAATTCTCCTTCTGGATAAGTGTATGTTCAGTATATTATTATTATTTTTGGCTGACTTCTTCTCCTCGAGGATAATAGCCTAATATAAATTTTCTTCTTGAGCTGACAAGGCTTCTAGGTTTATTAGCCAACTCATTAGGGTTTCTCTTGCTTCCCGGAGTCTTCTATTCTTGTCAGGTTCACACGTGGAGGTAAATACCTCCCGCAGCTACCATAATATTAACACTCCCTCATAGCTAGAGAGGTATTTACAGGTAATGGACTTGAGCACAAAAACATACCATTTACCCGATAGCATCAATATAGTCATCTAGACTATTTCATAACTAGATCATGAGCATCACCATCACCATCAGCTGCATCAACTCTAGAAACCATACTTCATCTGAGTAATTAGATATGATGTTGGATAAGTCACTCTAACCATAGATTTATACAAGAGGAGTAAAGGTTATGAACTATTTTCCGTCTAGAAAATATATGTTCATCATCCATTTGGATGATAATTATCTCCAATAAACTGTTGATAGTCTTCAAGGAAATTAGAACAAGGATAGAGCACAATTGTGTCTATTCATAGTAGTACATAAATACAATCCAGTGGTTCACTACCACATCAAGTAACACACAAGTACTTGATCAACAACGTATGGTTGCAAACAGTGAAACATATTCACCACAGTAGTCCTCATCTACTATCATATAGTCTTCATAACAAACATCTGAGAGAATACTGCATAGAAACAATGTTATGATATAAACTGATTTGCCTAGGCCAATATTTCACTCACATCTGTGAGCTCTGAAAGAATATCTGCCTCACGAACAGTGGAACATATCCACCACAGTAGTATATCTCTACTGTCTGGAGACAGGTAGTCTCCGTAACAATCATTTGATGCCATCCTGCATAGAAAAATATTGTTAAATATAAACTGAATCCTCTGGGCCAATATTTCACTCACGTTTGTGAGATCTGAAAGAATATCTTCCCTCATCAGCAATGGGCTATCTGCCCTATTCTTCACAAACAAGGAAGAAGGATTATTTCTAATTTTTGAGCCTGGACCATTTCTCACCCTGGGCCATTCTTCCTACACTAATTAAAGTGCACCCTGGACAGAATGTATAAACACTAAGAAATGTTTGGACCATTCCTCACCCTAGGCCATTCCTCCTACACTAATTAAAGTGCACCCTGGAGAGAATGTATAAACCCTAAGGAATGATTGTCCCTGATTGTTGAGCCTGGACTATTCCCCACCCTGGGCCATTCCTCTGACACTAAAAAAAGTGTAACCTGGAGAGAATGAGTCTGCCCTAAGGAATACCTGTCCTGCATCAACCTCCAAAAATGACCATTCTTCGAAACTGCTCACAAATATGAACTTCGAAAGAATGACTTCCCGGCGAGGTAGACCATTCTACTTGACCACTACTCAGAGTGACTGCCAAGAAAAATGATTGTCCTAGACCACTCCCCATGTTAACCACAATGGGAAGTCGTTGTCTATTATACATCAGAAATCAGTCTGCCTCCCATGTTAACTACAATTGGAAGTCATTGTCTGTCAGAAATCTCAGTCCACTTTCCGAACAAGAAAGCATCTGTCCAAACTGGACTATTTTTCAATTGCAAATATAAATGATCCCTCCTAACTAGAGAGTTACTTAAATTAAAAATACAACTGTTTTTCAAAAATATTTTTCTGTGCCTTCTCTTAGCTTGGAGAATCTCCCCGATCCCCATCTTCTCTCGGAAATATACAAACTTGATTCTGGATAGAGGTTTTGTCAGAATATCTGTTGTCTGCTCATCAGTGGGAATATACTCGAGCTTTACCTCCCCTTTCTGGACTTCATCATGGATAATGTAATGATTGATTTCAAATGTGATTTAGTCTGGAATACTGTGAAGGCTTCATGTAGATCTGAACAATAGAGTATATCATAGTTGGAGAACTGGAACATATCCATGTGGCACTTCTTTTGTCATCATGAGATCTAATCTTCTGAGTAGTCATCTTGATGTTATAGGAAATATTCACCACACTTATGTTGTGCACTGGAGGTTCTCCACCAAGTTGTCTTCTTCTTATCTGCATACAAGAGTCTCTTTCTAATATGTCTCAAATTCTTGAGATTGCTCTTCATACGCTCTATATTCAATTTCTCTAGAGAACATTATTTGCATTTATATAATGTAGAATTCCAACTCATGGATGTTGTGGATGATATAATGACTTATGTAGTGATATGTCTAGTGTACTGGAACAAGTAATCATCATAGTCTTCTCCCTCCATATGAGAGAACCTCTGGTTCTGGATCTGACAATGCTTTCATTCATAAGTCTTCCATACACTGTTCTTCATCACAACTTTCGGTTCTTTTGCTTGATTGCTTTCATATCAGGCTTGGTAATCTTGTGATTATTGATGTAATGACTGATTGTTCTGGCCTTTCTTTATTTCTTGGAATCTTCATGTTCTTCTTCATGTTTTTCATTATCTCTTGGGTTCATGGAGATTCCATGTTCTAGAGATTCCACTTCTTCCTTTCATCATAGGTTCACGGATCTGGATGGACAACCAGGAATACTTTAAGGCTTTTCTTCGAAGAGGTCTTCTTCTGCAGTTGAGCTGAACATGTACTATCTTTCATGGCTGCTACCATGGATATATACATTTCATCATCTTCAATGGATCATATGAATAGCTCCCTCCTAATCCTTTCTTCATGTAAGAGTGCATATAATCGGCTCCCTCTGTCTAATAGAGTCCATACTTCCATCTGCATCCTTATTGTCTTCTGCAATATATAATTGGTTCTCTCTATATAACAAAGTCCACACTTCCATCTTAGTTGTCGTCATAAGTCTTTATCCAATTTCTCTTGATGTCTGACTTCTAAGTCTCTTCAAGATTGATTTTGATTTTGCCTTATCTTGTAATAGCTTTCACATGATATATTTCATTCTTTCATGTGTAATATCTAATGATACCTTCTTTTCATCTTGTTTGTTATTTCATAGGTATAGTTCTTCTTGGAACACATTATCTTCCAAGAGATATATATACAAGATATGTACAGAGACGATACAAGCAAGATATGTACAAGAAATAAGAAGAGTGTTGTTACCTTTTAGTAGAAAAAGTCCCTTCCATCCTACTTAGTCTTCTTTGTAGGTTCCTTTTCTTCGGCAATCGATGCTTCATGTTTCTCCTTCCTTTTCTTTAGCTCGAGACATAGGTTCCTGTAGTGACAATACTTTTCACAGTTGAAGCATTGTATTTCTGAAATGTCTTTCTCTTGATTTGGCTTCCTCCTTGAACCAAACTTCCTTTTGTTCCTGAAGTTCTTGAATCATGTTGTGAAGGCTTGATCATCGTACTTCTTTGGGGTTTCTCTTTTTCATTTATTCTTGATTCTTCTTGAGCACAGCAAGTCCAAAGTTCTTCAAATGTCGAGTACTCCTTCCTTGTGTTCATGATTGCGACAAATGCATCCCATGTCTTGGGAAGACCATTGAGTACTATGTTCACCAATTCCTTTTCTGAAGTGATCTATTCAATAGCTTGTAGTTGATATCTTAACTGGGATATCCTTACAAAGTATGATGTTATGATGTCGTCATCATTCATCTTCATGTCACGGAGCTCATTCTTCAGACTCATAACTTGTCCAATGTTTCTGACTGAGAACATATTTGTTAGGGCATCGTACATCTTCTTTGATGAGTCAAGATGGGAGATGTAGGGTATCAAGTGGTCTTTTATGGAATCCACTATGATACTCATGGCATTGATGTCAACATCTTTCATCTTCTCCATAGCTACAACGTTCTGTGGTTCCTTCTCTTCTCCTTCTTTAAACTCTGGCTTCACGATCTTTCCTTTCACAGTATCCAACACTTTATTCTTAGTAAGAATGAGGTCAATCCTTGTATTCCATGCTCTGAAGTTAGAGGCTCCATCTAGCTTGTTCTCAGACTTCATAGAGTTCATCATGGCTTGCTTGACTTGGTCAAACCCTAGATTTGACCAGAAATCCAAACTTCACGTCTTGGATTTTTTAGAGTACCAGGAGATGCGTTGGGCTAGGGTGAACTGATCTATCTGGAGATTAGGTCAATCTCGTCACTTAAGGTGCCTCGACAAGAGGTTTAGGGTTTCTTCAACTGCTTCTGTTAGTAACCCTAGCTGCAGTTCTTTTGGAAACTACTCCTGTTAGTAACCCTAGCGACAGTTCCTCAACGAGCTCAATGTCTAGCAGCTATGTTTCGTTCCAGCGTTTTAGGCTGACTGAATGGGTGTGGGGCCATAACCTGTTAGAATATAGAAGATGGTGTGCTCATTTTACCATTAACGATACCCTCATCACCCAACCATAGGTCGAAGCCTCCTTCCGAGCACCTTAACCTTGACTGAGAATTCCTCCGGAAGCAAACCCTAGGCTAGATAGCCAAACAAAGAGTAGCGCACCTTTCCCCAAGGATGGCGCATCACAAAAAGATAATCAGATAGTCAAAAACCTAGCCAAGAGATATTCAACCCAATATTGAAACTAGCTGCTGCTGCAGCTACACCTGCAACCCTCCTCCAAAACTGCGCTCAATACTGCAACTGCAGTACGCACCAACTGGGAAAACTACAATTCTGAGATGCTACAACTGAGAACTAGTGCCCTGTATTTATAGTAGTTCTGCTAGTTTTGTTGGGGCGGACTTCTCCTTCTGGATAAGTGTATGTTCAGTATATTGTTATTATTTGTAGCCGACTTCTTCTCTTGGAGGCTAATAGCCTAATATAAAAAAAATTCTTGAGCCAACAAGTCTTCTAGGGTTATTAGCCAACTCATTAGGGTTTCTCTTGCTTCCTGGAGTCTTCTATTCTCGTCAGGTTCACACGTGGAGGTAAATACCTCCCGCAGCTACCATAATATTAACAAAATAGACTATCCCTATCTGAGACAATGGTTTGTGGGATTCCAAAATGTACCCAGACTCGTTCAAAGAAGAGCTTGGCAGTGGCCTCTGCTGTGATGCTCTTCTTGTAGGCAACCACAATTTCCATCTTATAAAAGCGATCAACAACCACAAAAACACAATCATTTCCCCGCTTGGTGGATGGGAGGCCCGACATGTAGTCCATTGAGATGGATTCCCATGGCCTGTCAGGAGCAGGAAGAGGGGTGTACAGGCCCTGTTTCTTAGTGGTCGGTTTGGAAATAGCGCAGGCAGTGCAACACCTGATATACTTGCCGACCTCCTGTCGATGTTTTGGCCAGTAGAAATGTTTTTGTAGCATCACCACTGTATTTTCGACGCAAAAGTGTCCTACCACCGGACTGTAGTGGGCTTCCCAGATCAACTTCACTCGCTCACTTGATGGAACACAGATATGGCCCAAATGACACAACAACCCATCTTGAAGATGGAAATTATCGACAAATGCATTTGTGCCCAACATTTGGTAGGTGGTGGCAAAGTCATGGTCTGTCTCATAGAGTTGGGGCCATATAGATGTCTCATGGCTGAAAGAGTCTAGCACTGTGGTGAGTGTCACGACTGATAGTCTGTTGAGGCAATCTGCGATGCGATTGATGCTTCCTGTTTTATACTTGATGTTGAGGTCGAATTTCTGCAAGTATGTGGACCACTTTTGATGGTGGTCATTCTGCAATTTTCCCTTTGTCTACATGAACTGCAGTGGCTTATGATCAGTGTGTATGACCGTCTCCTTCCCAAGAATGTAATGTCTCCACTGGCGGCATGCTTTCACAATGGATTACAATTATTTTTCGTAAGTAGGGTACTTACGGACAATATCTGACAATGTCTCACTATGATAGGCCATGGGGTGGTCGTGTTGAGTGAGAACGATGCCCATGGCATAACCTCAAGCTTCTATCTTGATCTCAAAGGGATGTTGTAGGTCTAGTAGTGAAAGTATTGGGGCTGAGCACAAGCGCTTCTTCAAATCATCGAACGCTTGTTTTTGGGACCGACCCCATGAAAATATTTCCTTACCACCACCCCTATTTATTTAGATGAGGGCCCATGCAATATGGAAGAAACCCAACATGAACCTGTGGTAGAAATTAGCAAGTCCCAAGAAGATCTGAAGCTTAGTGAGTGTTGTTGGGGCTAGCCAGTCACGGATAAATTGGATCTTGGTTGGATCCATATGTACGCCATGTTGATCAATGATGTAGCGTAGGTAATGGACCATGTCCATGCAAGGGATCATTTTTCCAGGTTGGCGTATAGCTTGTGTTGTCGCAGGGTGTGTAGAACCTGTTGAATATGCTGCAAGTGTTCGACCCAAGTCTTGTTGTAAATTAGAATGTCATCCAGATACACCACTACAGAAGTATTGGTAAATGGTCACGGGATATCATCCATCATCCTCATGAAAGTGGCTGGAGAATTTTTCAAACCAAAGGGCATGACCAACCATTCAAAAAGTCCTTCCTTTGACTTCAAGGTGGTCTTCCATACATTTGTCTATTCTATTGGGACCTGGTGGTAGCCAGACTTCAGATCAATCTTACTGAAGTATTTGGCCCGTGTGAGTTGATCAAGGAGGTCATTGATTCGGGGAATTAGGTACCGGTTTCTGACAGTGATTTTATTCAGAGCTCGATAATCAATACAGATTCACCAGGTTCCATATTTCTTTTGTACCAGCACGATCGGGCTCCCGCAAGGTGATGAGCTGGGGTGGATGTTCCCCTTGTGGAGTAATTCTTGGATTTGTCTCTTGATCTCCTCATTCTCTAACAAAGAGAAAATATAGACTGGCCCATTGGGAAGCGGTGCGTCGGGGGTCAGATCGATGGGGTGCTTGACCTAGCAGTCCAGAGGTACCCCTATAGGTGAGGAGAAGATATTCGAGTATTATTCGACGACCTTATCTACTTGCTTCTGCTATGTGGAGAGGTTGGCCAAAGAGACCCTGGATGTGGCTGCAATCTTTCACTTATTCTGAGAGCGAATTACAAAGAAGATAAACTTCCCCATCTAAGAGATGACCATCCTGCATTTCTTAGTAGAGATCAAGAAAATAACACTAGGTGGGACTACCTCAGGTATCCTGTACAATTTCCTGTTCAAAGTAATAATAACACTATGAGGCCTAGACTCATATACAACATGACGTTTCCATAAATAAGGTTGGCCCAAAAGAACATAACAAACTTCGAGAGGAGAAACATCACACAGTACCTCATCTTTGAAGGGATTGATGTCGTATGACAATCGACACTGTTGGCTGACGCAGAGATCGCTTCCTTGGCGGAGCCATCCAATGGTGTGGGGTTGTGGGTGCGACGTTGTTGGCAGGGCCAGCCGCTTGACAACCTTTGCTGATATGAGGTTCTTCTGGCTACCACTATCAATTATGAAGTGCAACAGGGTGCCTTTTACCCATATCTATGAATGGAAGAGGCACTCTCCTTCTTCTGGCTCGTCTGGTTCACCAGGCTGGAGCTTGGTGGTAGAAACAGTGGCACTAGGTTCTGCGTCAATGATCTGTCTTCCCCTTTCTGGTTCTGTCTCGGAGTCAGAATCCACATCTCATTCATAGTCTTTCACTTCAGCCACCAATGACTACTTTAAGCGACAGTCAACAGTGTTATGCCAAGGGCTCTTATGGAAGTCGCACCACTTCCCGGTATCTTTCTTTTCCTTTCCAATGTCCTTCTTTACTTGCGGCTTGTACTGGTTGTCTCGATACTATCCATATTTTCTCCGTCCTTTGTTCAGTGGGTTGGGGCCACCTTTTCCTGGCTTTTTTTGTGAGGGGTTCCCAGGCCCAAATTATCGCATCTTTTGTTTGAGCTTCTGCTCAATTTTGACAGCATATCGGTAGGCCGTGCCCAAGGATGAGATGTCCAGAAATTCCATTTCGGTCTGGATGTATCTATGTAGAGCACCATGATACTTGAGAACCAGATGTCACTTGTTTCATATACGAATCAAAACAATCCTCCCACTGCACACACAAGAAAATTCAGTAATCACTACCCAGTGGCCAATTTATCATTGTCAAAAGAAATATTTGTTTCATGAAATGTCAATGTCCATATAGCCTGTCGAGCATAGTCGAGCGTGTCTCTTCCTTGAGCCTTCTCTACCTCTCGATACATTTCATTTATGGTGTCGTAAAGTATCATGTACACTCCTTTCATATATTCTGGAAGGAAATTTGTCGCAGACGGATCCCATCTGGTCATTATACACACAAATATTGGTCAAGTTGGTTAGCGAATAAGCACATAGATATTCTTCAAAAATTCTTTGGACTGATCAACACCACCTCTTAATTTTTTTTGTGAAGAGTTTAACCTCGTCAACTGTTCCAAAGAGGTCATACATATCATCGAGAATCATGATAACATGACTCGCTTTCATAGAGGTGAGTCTGAATGCAGAATGGTGAGGCTCAAACGTGATGGAAGAAGCCCAAGTGCAGTATTCCACATGACGATGTCGAGTGAAGGTCATATGAACCCAACACGAACCTGCGGTAGAAATTAGCAAGTCCAAAGAAGCTTCGAAGCTCAGTGAGTGTTGTTGGGGCTGGCCAGTCACGGATGACTTGGTTCTTGGTTGGATCCACATGTATGCCATGTTGATGAATGATGTAGCCCAGGTAATGTCCCATGTCCATGCCGAAGGAGCATTTTTCCATGTTGGCGTATAGATTTTGCTATCACAGGGTGTGCAGAACCCGCTGAATATGCTGCAAGTGCTCGACCTAAGTCTTGCTGTAAATTAGAATTTCATCGAGATACACCACTACAAAATTATTGGTGAATGGTCACAGGATATCATCCATCATCCTTATGAAAGTGGCTGGAGCATTTGTCAAACCAAAGGGCATGACCAACCATTCAAAAACTCCTTCCTTTGACTTGAAGGTGGTCTTCCATACATCTGTTTGTTCTATCAGGACCTCCTGGTAGCCAGACTTCAGATCAATCTTACTGAAGTATTTGGCCCCCGTGAGTTGATCAAGGAGGTCATCAATTCAGGGAATCAGGTATCAATTTTCGACAGTGATTTTATTCAGATCCTGGTAATCAATACAGATTCGCCAGGTTCCATCTTTCTTCTGTACCAACACGATTGGGCTCCCGCGAGGTGATGAGCCGGGGTGGATGTGCCCCTTGTGGAGAAATTCTTGGATCTGTCACTTGATCTCCTCATTCTCTAGCAAAGAGCGACGATAGACTGGCCCATTGGGAAGCGGTGTGTTGAGGATCAGATCGATGGGGTGCTTGACCTGGAAGTGTAGAGGTACCCCTGTAGGTGAGGAGAATATATCTGAGTATTCTTCCACAACCTTATCTACTTTCTTTTGTTGTGTGGAGAGGTTGGCCACAGAGACCCTGGATGTGGCTGCGATCTTTCGCTTATTCTGAGAGCGAATTATGAAGAAGACAAACTTCCCCATCTAAGAGATGACCTTCATGCATTTCTTAGTAGAGATCAAGGAAATAACACTAGGTGTTACTACCTCAGGTATCCTGTACAATTTTTGTTCAAAGTAATAATAACAGTATGAGGCCTAGACTCATATACAACATGACATTTCCATAAATAAGGTTGGCCCAAAAGAACATCACAAAATTAGAGAGGAGAAAATCACACAGTACCTCGTCTTTGAAGGGCTTGATGCCATATGATAGTCGGAACTGTTGGCTGACGCAAAGATCGCTTCCTTGGCAGAGCCATCTAATGGTGTAGGGTTGTGGGTGTGGCATTGTTGGCAGGGCCAGCTGCTTGATGAACTTTGCTGAGATGAGGTTCTTATGGCTACCACTATCAATGATGAAGTGCAACGGGGTGCCTTTTACCCACATTTGTGAATGGAAGAGGTGCTATCCTTCTTCTGGCTCGTCTAGTTCACCAGGATGGAGCTTGGTGGTAGAAACAATGGCACAGGGTTATGCGTCAATGATCCATCTTTCCCTTTATAGTTCTGTCTCGGAGCCAGAATCCACATCTCACTCAGAGGATTTCACTTCGGCCACCAGGGACTACTTTAAGTGAAAATCAACAGTGTTATGCCAAGGGCTCTTATGGAAGTTGCACCACTTCCCGGTATCTTTCTTTGCCTTTCCGGTGTCCTTCTTTGCTTGCGGCTTGTACTAGTTGTCCTGATACTGTCCATATTTTCTCTATCCTTTTTTCGGTGGGTTGGGACCTCCCTTTCCTGTATTTTTTTGTGAGGGGTTCCCAGGCCCAAATTGTCGCGTCTTTTGTTTGAGCTTCTGCTCAATTTTGACATCATATCGGTAGGCCATGCCTAAGGATGAGATGTCCAGAAATTCCATTTCGGTCTGGATGTATCTATGCAGAGCACTGTGATACTTGAGCACCGTATGTCTCTTCTTTCATATACGAATCAAAAAAATCCTCCCACTGTACACATAAGCAAATTCAGTAATCACTACCCAGTGGTCATTTTATCATTGTCAGAAGAAATATGTGTTGCATGAAATTTCAATGTCCATATAGCCTGTCGAGCATAGTCAAGCGTGTCTCTTCCTTGAGCCTTCTCTACCTCTTGATACATTTCATTTATGGTGTCATAAAGTATCATGTACAGTCCTTTCATATATTCTGGAAGGCAATCTATCGCGGACGGATCCCATCTGGTCATTATACACACAAATATTGGTCAAGTCGGTTAGCGAATATGCACACAAATATTCTTAAAAAAATATTTGGATTAATCAACACCACCTCTTAATTGTTGATGTGAAGAGTTTGACGTCATCAATTGTTCCAAAGAGGTCATACATATCGTCGAGAATCATGATAACATGACTCGATTTCGCAAAGGTGAGTTTGAATGCAAAATGGTGAGGCTCAAACGTGATGGAAGAAGCCCAAGTGTATTATTCCACATGACGATGTCGAGTGAAGGTCATATGAGGCGAACCCAAATATTTCCACCATCTACAGATACAAATTTAATGGAATTTACTTTATTGTACTACTAAAATTGACTTCAGGAAAATATTCAATGAAACACACGACATCACCTCAAGAGATAGTCTAACTCTCCCTTTTGTAAGGATTGAAAGATGTTGAACTCTAGTTTTTCAAGTTCTAGAAGTTTCTTTGTCTTCGTGTATGATGTCCTAAACACAAAGCAAAGTATCCATTCAAAATACTTATAAATGAAAGAGGAGGTGTCAATGTGACTGAAATATAAAGATATGAAAGGATGGTACTAGTCATACGTATTATGAGTGTCCTGTCCAAGGACGTCGATATAATTCCTTGCTTCCAATCGTGGCAAATTTGTGTGAAAACCTTGTTCCATAACATCCCCTGTCTTCAATTTGAAACACTAAAAAGCATAATGAAACCAACAAAAGTGGTCTATGTGTGAATGAGAAAATATGTAATATTAATAGTCCTCACCTCCCGTGAAAGACTGGAGACCGGTATCTTTTGCAAAGCTTCTTTCAAATATTTTGTGGAGAAGATTTTAGCCTCTTCCATGGCTTTCTCACCGGGAAAGGCAATGAGGGAAGCCCAATATAAATTGACAATGCTTCTCATCTCTCCCTCTGTCTCACTGGGAAATCATCCAAACTACCCATTTTGATTTTTGAAATGTTTCAAAACATCTGCAATCAAAAGATATTTTTTTATTAATCTTAGACGACAATTTGGCCATCATTCTGAAAGAAATTCAATGAATGATTTATTAATAAAATGTGGATATATACCTGCAGAGACCAGGTATCCATGTAGTCAAAGAGTTCAAATCCCCAAGGAAGTTGAGTTATTATCAGGAACAACACTTTGTACCCCACATCCAATGCCCTTTTGGTTCCAATAACTGCAAGTCAAAAGAATGTGTCATTATAATCCTATGTATTCCTTATGTAATCATAAATAAATAATGGTGACTGACCTGTAAACATAATCAAGGGTTGTTTTTATCTCGTTTCTAAAATGCTTGTCGATCCCCAAACGTTCAATGCTATCGGCCATCTAAAGTTGTTGAATGGGTTCATTGAGGGGACTGAATTCTCCGTCTTGCAATGACATTGAATTGAACATCTTCTTTACTTCATCAATCAATCTGTCGAGAACCGACGGTAGGTATAAAGGTAAGCTTCCTTTAATTTGTTTTAATTGTGATGGTATTGATTATTTTTCTAACAAATGTGCTCATAATAAAAAGAGAAATTATGAAGGTTACTCAAAAGGCAAACAAACATATAAAAAAAAAAGAACTACAAAGAAAATTTTCAATAAAATATTATGCACCAAAGAAGACATCTTATCATCATATGAAGATGAAGTCAATGACAATGAGACAAGAAGAGTTGTATTCATGGAAGTAGAAGACTTTGATAAAGAAGACTCTGAAGAAGAATATGAAGAAGCTGAAGAAGAATATGAAGAAGTCGAAGAAGAAATTGAAGAGGTAGAAGTTGACTACCGAGAAGAATTGATGTGTGCCATAGAAGTTATTAAAAGAGAAAAGAAGAAAAACAAGAAACTACAAGAGAAACTAGACAAGAAAAAATATGCTCAAGAACTAGAACAAATGATCACAAATTTGAAGGTTCAAATAGAAGAAGATAAAATAATTGAAGAAGCACTCAAAGAACAGCTAGAAGAAAAGGATAGGAACATTGAAAATTTGGAAGCAGAGATTGTCACATTAAGAAAAGATATTCAAAAGAAAAATATGCAGAATAGCTCAAAAGTTTTGGATGACATTATCAACAGTAAAAAATCTCATCTTGACAAGTCCAGATTTGGATACAATCAAACAGAAAAGGGATCAAGATCCAAAACAACAGAGCAAGAAACATATCCAAAAATCTATGCAGAAACAATCAAAGGGGATAGGAAGATATACAAGGAAGATTACAGGGACACTCCTCCACTGAGAAGATTCAGATTTCAGAATAAACAATAGATAGATAGGCCTCAAGAAGAAGAAGGATTCATAAGAGAACCTCCTTTCAAAAGATCTTCAACTCCCAGGTATCAAACTATATTTTTTGGTTTATGTTATGCATGTAATAATTTTGGACATAAATTTGTGAATTGCAAAGCTAACAATAGGAGCATAAACAACTTTGAAAGTCATACACAAAAGGGTTATCCAAGAAGGCCTAATGAAACACAGAGAAGAAGTTACAACAGGTTTGAATCTTTGAGCACTGAAGTGGAATGTTAAAAATGTAACAACTTTGGACACATGGCCAAATATTGAAGAATGACAGACACTCCTAGAGAACCGCAACAAAATAACAACAGTCACAGATAGGAACCTCAGAAAAGGACATGGATAAGAAATCAGAATCAATATAGAAATGAAGAATGCACGCTCGCTCTACAAGCTAAGCATAAGAAACATGGTTGGTATGTTGACAGTGGTTGTTCAAAACACATGACAGGTGATAGAGACAGGTTGTTGGAAGATTGGTTGTTGTCATTGATGTCAACCCTAGTCATTGGTTTTGTACCGCAATATTGATGAAGGTATTTGGACACAAAGGACAATGCACATGCAGATACAACACACATGGATGGATAATATACATCATTTTGTTTCCAGTGGTATGTGTCACATCATGTGGATCCTCATGGTTGAGGATAAATGAACTTTTTAAGATGACAAAGTGAATTGAAGAAGGAAATACAGGTCGACCTTGAAGACAATTAAAGAAAAGAATTACAAAATAAGAAAGTGTCAGGTCGTCCCTAATGTTAAAATAAAGTGACATAAATGGTATAAATACATATCATTATACATTCATTTTATATATAAGTCGAATTTCATAGGAAATCATAAGTAAATAAGGCCGGATTTCAAGGGAGGATGAAGTCTTTTGGTGATGTGTTCTAAGGTATGTTATTTACAGGTCATGTTACCATTTTTGATATATATATATTTTTTTAGAATGATTTAGATGCTGAAATTGATATGGTATTGAGAAGACATATCAAGGTAACTTTGGTAAAAAAATTATATCCTTATGCAATACAATTTTGGAGATACACTCTCTGGAAGATACGGCTTTGGACTAGTCTTGAAGCTAGTCAATAAACAGGTATTCCGTGTAAAACAGTCATAAATTATTCATAGAGAATCCAAATGAAGTGAGACCAATTTAATTGGAAAGAGAAAGGACTTTGGTTTCTTGTGTGCGATTTTTAGAATCTGATGTTAAATATTGAGCGTGGGGCATTCTATACAAGTTTGCTCTCCTGAATAAACCATAATTGAATCAAGGTCTAGCATTCTCTCTATAACTTCTTTTTGGGAAGGATTCAAGGAGTGAAAATTGGAGAAGTTTTAGAGAATACATTGAGTAATATTTTCTATAGGATCAGAGTATTCCAAGAATTGAAGAATTGCAGAAGTTGAAGAAGTCTCGGGAAGCATTATCGGGTTCTATGTGATGGTTGTGATGATATAATGTAAATTTTTATTATTTCTCATATATTCTTGGGTGGAAGGAAGGGGCAAGGATGGAGAGGTCAACCCTCTCTTGATATTGTATGATTGTATCTTCCTCTTGGAGGTTTATCCCTCTATTTATATTTGGAAGTTGTAGGTACCTTTGGAAGTCATTACTTCCCTTGAACAATAACTATTGATTATTTCTCATATATTGCGCATGGTTTATTGTGGTGTATTGGTGTAACTATTATACTATTGTTCATTGCTCATTGGATATAATTGAATGGTTTAAGTATAAGTTGAAAAAAAAAAAATTGTACTTGATACTGATTCACCCCCTCTCAGTAACAACAATTGGTATCAAAGAAGGTTTCCTTGAGAACAATTTAACCATTGGAAAGAAAATCCTGAGCAGAGATGGATGGCCATGAGCACATTTCAAATGGGATTCAAAGATTTTATGGAAGAAATTCTGCATACTAGAGTGATAGAGTGAAAACTTACCTAACAACGTTGGGAGTAGACATTTGGTACTCCGCTGTAAATGGATATGTAACCCCAAATAATGCTCCTACCGATCCAAATGAGAATAAGCTTATGAGTTGTAATTCAAAATCCAGACATGTTATTCTAGGAGCATTGGAACCAACCATTGCTAGCAAAGTGATGGGTTGCAGCACTGCTAAAGAGATATGGGACAAACTCAAGAGTACCTAAGAAGGTGATCCAAAAGTTAAGCAGGTCAAGCTTCAACGACATAGAGAAGAATTTGAAAATTTGAAGATGAATGAAAATGAAGATATTGCAACCTATTTTCTTAGAGTTTATGAAGTTGTTAATGCTATCAGAGGATTAGTTGAAGAGCTCGATGAATCCTTGATTGTACAAAAAGTGTTGAGATCACTTCTTTTGAAGTATGATGCTAAGGTATCTTCCATTAAAGAAACTAGGGACTTGACCAAAATGACAATGGATGAATTACATGGGTCTCTTATAGCATATGAAATGAGAATAGGTATAGAAAGTGACCATCCAAACAATGAAGAAACCTTTAAATACATAAAGAAGACAAAATACAAGGATACCGACCTTGATGAAGAAATAGCAAAATTCGTAAGAAGGTTCCAGAAGGGAAGTGGAAGATACAAAGGTAAGTCTCCTCTCAAATTCTTTAACTGTGGTAGAACAGGACATATTGTTGAAAATTGCTACTATAAAAAGAGAAGTCTCAACAATAAAAAGAGCTTCTACTTCAAGGATGATGACATCTCCTCAGATGAGAGTGATGAAGAAGATAATGATGGAGGAGAATTCATCTTCATAACCCAAGAAACCTGGGGTGATGATCAAAAGAATTCTAAAGAAGAAGAAATCATTTCTAAAGAAGATTCATATGAAGAAACCAACCTTGATTCCTTTTGGGAATACAAAGACAATGCAGAGAGTGAACAAGAAGATGAGAATCTTGAAATGTTAAAGTATGTTGAAACTGAAAATAGAAATCTTAGAAACACAAAAATAATACTAAGAGGTGAACTGAGTAGTTGTGAAGAAGAGAATTACAAGCTTGAAAAGACCATTGATAGCCCGAAGGAACAATTAGAAGATTATGAGAAATTGAAAGAAGAATTGGATCACACAAAAGGGGAGCTACTATTGACAATAGAAAAGTTGAAGAAGTTCGAAAAAAACACTGAAAAATGAGATGAAATCCTTAGCAGTCAAAGATCTCCGAACAAAAAGATAGGACTAGGATACAATGACAGTTTGAAGACAACAAAACAAGAGAAGGAAGATGAAAATGATGAAACCAACACTCCAGAACAAGTTGAACAACAAAAAAGAAGACTAGAATTTAGAAGGAATGAGACATCAAGAAGATCCTCTCCCATCATGTATGGAAGAAATCATTATGAAGGAAACTATAGAAGAATATATCGTGAAACCAGATGGACCACACCACAAAGAATATCACTTACTCCCAGATATCAAAATTTCTTTCTTGGACATTGTTATACTTGTGGAAATTTTGGACACAAGGCAATCAATTGTAGAATCAATGAAAGGCATAATTATGCAAGATACATTAATGGTGAAAATAGTAGATATGGAAATGTTCGTAGACCTGTCAAAAAAATTATAATCCATTTGACCCATTAATGGATCAAAATATTGTATGTTACAAGTGCAATAATCTTGGTCACAAACCACAAGATTGCAGAGAGATGAAGGAAGATAATCGTATGCCAAATGTCTATATGCCAACTACAACATGGAAAAGGAAATAAATTCCACAAAATGAAAATTGTCAAATAACATTGGTCGCTAAAGAATGCAAAGAAGAATAATGAAGCCATTTTGGAATAAGGCCATGGATGAAGAATTCGATCAAATAGAGAAAAATGACACTTGGGAATTGGTTCCAGGACCAAAGAATAAGAAAGTGATCAGCACAAAATGGGTTTTCAGTAATAAATTAACTGAAGATGGACAGGTTACAAGGAAAAAAGATAGATTGGTATGTAAAGGATATGCACAGATTGAAGGAAACGACTTTGAAGAGACATTTTCCCTAGTTTCTAGAAAGGAAGCAATCTGTTTGCTTTTAGCTTATGCATGCTCCAAAAATATTAAAGTGTATCAGATGGACATAAAATCTTCCCTTTTGAATGGGGAACTTGAAGAAGAAGTCTACATTGAACAACCAAAAGGATATTAGTTGTCATAAAATGCAAATTATGTGTGTAAATTAAAGAAGGCCTTGTACGGTCTAAAACAGACTCCTATAGCATGGTACTCTAGAATGAATAAGTATCTATAGCAGGCAGGGTTCAGAAAAGAAAGTGAAGACAACAACCTCTACATCAAGGTAAGTCAAGGTAATATTTTATTAATCGAAGTTTATGTTGATGATATTATTTTTGGTAGTGATGATGAAAGGTTAAGCCAAAAATTTGCAAATGATATGCAGAATGAATTTGAAATGTCGTTACTTGGAGAACTGTCCTTCTTTCTGGGACTTCATATACGTCAAAGAAACCAAGGAATTTTTATTTCTCAAACCAAGTATATTAGAGAAATGATAAAGAGGTTCTGAATGGAAGATTGCAAACCAGTTATCACTCCCATGCAAACCAGTTGCAAGTTAAGAAAAGATGATGATTTAAAGTCTACATATCAGAGGAAATACAAGTCAATGATTGGCAACCTACTATTTGTGACAACATCCAAGACCAGATGTAATGCAGCAAGTTGGACAGGTGGCACAATTTAAAGAAGTACCAAAGGAATCACATGTATGAGCAGTGAAGAGGATTTTCAGATATCTCAAAGGAACATAAGAGTTTGGATTATGGTATCCAAAAGGAAAGGATCTATCACTTATTGCCTACACAGATGTAGATTGGGAAAGTTGTATTGATGACCGAGGAAGCACCAGTGGAGCAACGTTCTACTTGGGTGAGTGTTTAGTATCATGGCTAAGAAAGAAACAATCATTAGTATCTTTATCTACAGCCGAGGCAGAGTATATTGCAACAACATCATGTTGTAAACATGTTCTTTGGATGAAATAAAATCTGACATATATATAGGTTTAGTATGATGAGCCCATTCCAATCTATTGTGATAATACAAGTTCCATTAGTATCTCAAAGAACCTGGTGATGCACTCCAAGACGAAGCACATTCCAATCAAGTATCACATTCTACGAGAGTAGGTTGCAGAAAAGAACATCAGAGTTGAGTATGTGGGCACAAAAGAAAAAGTGGCAGACATAATTACAAAACCACTTCCACGGGAAACCTTTGAGTGTCTTCGCCAGAGACACAGATTTATTTCTACTCCAAAATGAATTCTTTTGAATTCTTATCTTATATGTCTTATATGTACACGAGGAAGCACCGTAAAGAGGACAATTCAGTCAAGGGGAGAAGCTCCGGATGGAAAGATACCTTTGCCATTGATGACAAAGGGGGAGAGATTCATCAGATGCAGAGGACAAAGGCATGGTTCCAGGGGGAGAAATGGTCACAGAGATGCAGATGACAGAGGCATGTTTCTAGGGGGAGCATGAGTGATATGACTTCAGTATTGCATGACATAATTTCAGTTTTTCATCAGAGTTTTTCCATCAATGCCAAAGGGGGATATTGTTGATTAAGGTTGGTTGTCATTGATGTCAACCCTTGAATAAATCTCAATAGCACAAATGATGAACTCCAAAGTGGTCCCCTTATGGTGAAAGCCTTCACGGGAAGACGCTTTGTGGATTGAGTTATCTTAGAAGTATGGTTAGAGAACAATGATTATTTGTGAAATAATGAGATGAAGGTCAATGAATTTTTCAGTGAAACTATCCTATATAGATAGTGTTTGTCATGCCATTTCCAGTGGTATGTGGAATGCCACATAACTCCTCACGGTTAGAGAGTTGTGAACATAAGAAGTTGGAGAACCCAGGTTTGGGTAATGGACCCAAGTTTGTTTGATGGATAATGGTATGAATTTTGATATATTTGCAGGTAATTATATTCTATATGGATAGTACATGTCATTCCATTTCTGGTGGTATGTGGAACGTCACATAACTCCTCACGGTTTGACAAGTATGGCCTTACAAAGTTGGAGGACCCTCATATGTCATCTAGAAGCTCCATAATTTGTATGGATATTGTGAGACTTGACATAATGATATTTAATATTATATCTTTATAATAATATTTAATCTTCTATGTTTAATTTTTAAAATTAAAGATAATAATTTGAATGACAATTATATTATTAATAAAAATAAGTTGAAATATTAATTTGGTTGAAAAAAATTATTTTCTCATATTATGAATATTTGAAAGAGAAAATGTTTATTAAAATTAAGAGAAAATGTTTATTAAAATTAAGGATAATAATTTGACTCCGGAAAATGTAAAATAAGAGAAAATAACTCAGAAAGATTGGTTGCAACTGCAACAAGAAGACCGAACAACATATACATCCTATACATGAAGAAGAGAGAGAAGACAGAAGCCACACAAAATGATTCCAAGGAAGAAAAAGTCCCAAAGACCAAAAATAAGGATGAAGTATTATTGAGTGCCACATGTTTAGGGGGAGAAACCCCAAAGAAGAGACTTACCTTTTTCCATTAAACTGAAGGGGAGAAGCCCTACCCTTTTTCCATTGATGTAAAAGGGGGAGAGAAATTGGGATCATGATGATAGGGGGAGCATGATTGTTACCATCAATGACAAAGGGTGAGATTGTTGGAAGATTGGTTGTTTTCATTGATGTCAACCCTAGTCATTGGTTTTGGACCACAAGATTTATGAAGGTATTTGGACATGAATGACAATGCACATGCAGATACATCACCCATGGATGGATAGTATACATCATTTTGTTTCCAATGGTATGTGGCACGTCATGTGGATCTTCATGGTCGAGGAGAAATGAATTATTGAATATGACAAAGTGAATTGAGGAAGGAAATACAGGTCGGCCCTGAAGACAATTAAAGAAAATAATTACAAAATAAGAAAGCGTCAGGTCAGCCCTAATGTTAAAAGAAAGTGACATAAATGGTATAAATACATATAATTATACATTCATTTTATATATAATTCGAATTTAAGAGGAAATCATAAGTAAATAAAGTCATATTTCAAGGGAGGATGAAGTCTTTTGGTGATGTGTTCTAAGGCATGTTATTTACAGACCATCTTACCATTTTCTCTATAACTTTATTTATAGAACGATTCAGATGGTGAAATTTTTATGGTATTGAGAAGACATATCAAGGTTCCTTTGGTAAAAAATTAATCTCTTATGCGCTATAATTTTGGAGATACACTCTGTGGAAGATAGGGTTTTTGACTAGTCTTGAAGATAGTCAATAAACATGTGTTCTGGGTAAAACAGTCATAACTTCTTCATAGATAATCCAAATGAATTGAGACCAATTTCATTGGAAATAGTACGGACTATATTTTCGTGTGTGCTAGTTTTAGAATTTGATGTTAAATATTGAGTGAGGGTCATTCTATACAATTTATCTCTCCTAAATAAACCAGAATTGAATCAAGGTCTACCATTCTCTCTATCTTCTTTTTGGGGAGGATTCAAGGAGTGAAACTTGGAGAATTTTCAGAGAATACATTGAGTAATATTTTCTACAGGATTAGAGTATTCCAAGAATTGAAGAATTGCATAAGTTGAAGAAGTCTCATGAAGCATTATCAGGTTCTATGTGATGGTTGTTATGATTTAATGTAAAGTTTCATTATTTATCATATATTCTTGGGTGGAAGGAAGGGGCAAGGATGGAGAGGTCAACCCTCTCTTGATATTGGAGGATTGTATCTTCCGCTTGGAGGTTTATCCCTCCCTTTATATTTGGAAGTTGTAGCTACCTTTGGAAGTCATTACTTCCCTTGAACAATAACTATTGATTATTTCTCATATATTGTGCATGGTGTATTGGTGTAGCTCTTATACTATTGTTCATTTCT
>ML784389.1:1556194-1574163 GCA_009831015.1 Picea engelmannii
CTCTACCCAAATATTCTTTCTCTCTATATATCCCACTCTAGGCCCCTCACTCACTCTCTTCCTCTCACTCTCTACCTCTATCTCGCTCTCTCAGCTTGTCTTCTCTATTTTTACCTCTCTCTCTTCCTTTCTATCCTTCTCTCTCTCTCTCTCTCTCTCTCTCTCTCTCTCTCTCCTTCTCTTAACCTATCTCTCCACCCTCCTCTCTCTCTCTCTCTCATTGCTCTCTCTCTCTCTCTCTCTCTCTCTCTCTCTCTCAATGGAGGGAGAGAGTGAGAAAGGGGGGGAGAGAGAGACGTGTGTGTGTGTGTGTGTGTGTGTGTGAGAGAGAGAGAGAGAGAGAGAAGAGGTGGGAATGAGGTAGGGAGGGAAATATATTGAGAGGTCCTATAGAGGGACAGAGGGATGGAGACAGAGAGAGAGGGAAGGAAGAGTGGGTAATAGAGGGAGAGAGTGATAGAGAGAGAGAGAGAGGTGGGGGAGAGAGATAGAGGGAGAGGGAGGGAGAGAAAGTAGTATATAGGTATAGAGAGAGAGAGAGGGAGAGAATGAGAGAGAGGGATAGGGGAGAAAGAGAGTGGTACGGGGAAGAGAGAGAGGTGGGTGGAGAGAGAGAGAGGAGGTATAGAGAGATATAGAGATGTAAAGAGAGAGGGGGGGAGATAGTGAGTGAGTGAGTGAGAGAGTGAACTCGAATTTCTTACCCATAAGGTAATTCTTCCACTTGTTCAATGCATGTACAATCCCCGCTAACTCCAAGTCATGTGTATCATAATTCCTCTCATGCTCATTTAATTTTCTGGACTCATAGCATACCACATGGTCCATTTGACTGAGAACTCCACTAAGTCCTTCCTTGCATGCATCGATGCACACAAAAAAATCTTCATTTGGACCTGAAATCTTCAATATTGGTGCACTTGTCAATATTTCCTTTAACTATCGAAAACTCTCTTCACACTTGGAATTCCATTCAAATTTCACTCCCTTCTTTTGCAAAGAAGTGATTGGACTTGAAATCCTTGAGAACCTTTCTATGAATCTTTGGTAATAACTGGTAATACCCCTGAATGATCTGACATGTGTCACATTCTTTGGTGTTTTCCATCCTCTAATGGCCTCTATCTTCTCAGGATCAATTTTTATCCCCGTTGCTGAAATTATATGCCCCAAGTAGTGATTCTTCTTTTGGTAAAATATGCACTTACTTAGCTTAGCATATAATGTGTTCTCTCTTAAAACTTGCAACACCATTATTAAATGTTTCTCATGTTCTTCTTATAATTTATAATAGATGAGGATATCATCTAAGAACACAATCAAAAACTTAGTCAGATACTCCCTAAACACCCCATTCATCAAACACATAAAAACTGTTGGGGTATTTGATAGCCCGAATGGTACTACTATGAATTCATAATGCCCATATCTTGTTCTGAATTTTTTATTTTTGATGTTTCCTTCCTTTATCCTTACTTGATGATAGCCTGATATCAAGTCAATCTTCGAAAATATTCTTGTATCCTTCAACTGATCAAACAAATCATCAATTCTTGGAAAAGGATACTTATTCTTTATGGTAACCTTATTACGCTTCCTGAAATCAATACACGGCCTTAAGGTTCCATCCTTCTTCTTCAAAAAAATAATCGGGGCTCCCCAAGGTGACCCACTTGGGTGTATGTAACCCTTCTTCAAAATTTCTTTAAGATTCATCTGCAACTCTTTTAGTTCTATTGTTCCCATTATGTAAGGTGTCTTAGACATTGGGGAAACTCCTGGAACCAAATCAATAGAGAAATCAATGTCTCTTTTTGGTGGTAGTCCCATAATTTCTCTAAAAACATCTTCAAAATCCCTCAAAATGGATGGTCTTCGATCCTTGCCACTTTGTCTTTGACCACCTCCTCCATATGGGTTACAAACATCTAACATCTTGTCCTGAAACTCTTCTTCAACTACATAGCTTAAATCTCTCTAATAGCTACATCTCTTGGAATTCCTTGAATCTTGCCTTGTTTCCCTTCCTCATCAAGACATGTGATTGTCTTGTTGTAGCAGTCTAGGACAACATGATGTTTCTCCAATCAATCCATGCCAATTATACAATAATAGGAACCCAATGGTATGATGTTTACATCCACCTTTTATTGAGTCCATTCATGTCTATCGTAAAATATTTAATCAACTCATCGATTCTCCTCTTAGCCCCCGTGGCTAACTAAACTAACCAATATTTCTTATGCTTACTTCTTTGCTTGTAAAATATGTCAACAATATTAGCATTTATGTAACTATGGCTAGCTACAAAATCAATTAAAATTTCTATGGGCTCATTATTGATCTTACCTTCCACTTCAATCATGGGAGATTGATACTCTTCCTTCTTTTTATCCAAGGCTGCACAAATCCTTGGCATGCTTCCTCCCATGTCTTCCACTATTTCAGCCTATTGAATGTTGTGGAAAGTCCCCATTCTTTCTCCTTTGTGAGGGAAATCCTTATGTATATTATTTCCCCCGCATCCACAACATTGCACCGATTGTTGCCTTGGCCTTTTTCCAAATGAATCTACAGTCTTGTGTTCATTTTGGGCGACTTGACCATATTGATTCGCTTGGAAATTATTCTTGAAAAGGGGTTTCTTAAAAACCTTCTTCCTTTGATCCTTCTTATCCTTCATCTTGTCATTCCAATCTTTTTGGAAAAATGGTCTTCCTTTAATCTATTCATACATATGCCTTTCTCTCCTTATGGTTGTTGATTAATTGGGTTGGTTTTCATTGATGTCAATCCTTGAAGCAAGTCTGGTAGCAAATTTTGGTAGCCCCAACAATATGGATAAGGGAATTCGGTTTGATTGATGTATAATGTTATGAATATTAATATATTTGCAGGAAATACTAGTCTAGATGGATAGTACATGTCATTCCATTTCCAGTGATATGTGGAACATCACATAACTCCTCATGGTTAGAGAGTTATGGCCTTGTGAAGTTGGAGAACCCTCATGAGTTATATAGAAGGTCAAAGAAGTCAAAACTATTCTAGAATCTCCTAGAAGACGTTGACTAGTCAAGTGAGTGAAAATAGGATTTAATCATGGATTAAGTTGTTGCAATAAGAAAATAATTAAAAATAATTTATTTGCAACTAGAAGTGGAGAATTTACTATTTGTAGCAAAGTGGGTTAGAAGTGGACAAGTGGTTATAATTGGGTTAGCCCTAAAAGAAGGAAATTGGGTTAAGTTAGTTAGAAGGTAACCCCCTGAGGAAGCTACATGGAAGTATAAATAATAGAGAAAGTCTCTCCTATTAACACCTATTGAGCACATTGAATATCTATTATTGTATAAGGTTTATTGTAGGTACTCATTGATCTATCTGAAGTTGCACAAGTTAGAGGTAACACGAAAGGTTGACAATGAAACTTTTGGAATTACGGAAAATACTGAAAAAACCCTAGTTTTTTAGGTGTGCGGGTTGCAGTGGAGAAAGGTGTGTATGTACGTGGGATAACAGTATAATAGGGTGCGTACATGAGGTAAAATCCCTAGAAATTTGGGAAGATGAATATGTCAAGTCTCTAGAGTCTGAAAGAAAGCTCTCAGGAAGTTCTATTGTGATCAAGCACATCAGATCTATATATTAGTTCAATGTGCGAGCTATAGTGGAGCAAGATGTGTATGTACATGGGATAACAATATAATAGGGTGCGTACATGAGGGAAAATCCCTAGAAATTTGAGAAGATGAATATGCCAGGTCTCTAGAGTCTGAAAGAAAGCTCTCAGGAAGTTCTATTGTGATCAAGTACATCAGATATATCTATTGGTTCAAAAGGTATGTCTTATTTCTATGAGTAGTTGGATTTTGTTGTCTACATAAGAAATGGTTATGGGGTTTTGAGGATTTTTCCTAGAGAGATTAGTGGTTTCATGGCACTTTCTGTATAATTCAGATCTACAGAAATACAATGCTGGTATAATCAATATTTATCATTGATACATCTTGTATTTCTTGGCATATGGTTAAGGGTTTTTGTGGTACACGGTTGAGAGCTTGTGTCTGTGAAGTGGTTGATGTATTGAGAGGATGTATATCAATAAAGGTTTGATGTCTAGTTCATGTGAGGGTTATTATACTTGTTCATGATTACACATACTTGTATGGCACATGACTAGAGAGATATAGATACATTCAGTTAAGGGATATCTATGAGGATGTATACACATAACACATTTATAGTCTAGACATAGTGACAATTTGCAGGTTGATGTGACAAAGGACGAAGAGCATTAGAGTTTTTCAAAGAGAGAAAACCCTAGTTTTTAGAAGGCACATGTAGGCTTCAATACAGATAGGTCACGTAGATATGAACTCACGGTCTCATAAATGTGTAACCTTCTTTCATAAGTCTATCTGAAAAGTCTCAACATTTAACCATTTTTCCACTTCTTCACAGACTCTTGGACTCGCAAAATCATAATATTTTAACCTTTCTTTCATAAGTCTGTCAAAAAAGTCTCAACACTTAACCATTTTCCCACGTCTTTGCAGACTCGTGGACTCATAATATTGTAACCTTCCTTTCATAAGTTCGTCTGAAAATTCTCAACACTTAAACATTTTTCCACTTCTTTGCCGACTCAGGGACTCATGGGCTCATAATCTTGTAACCTTCCTTTCATAATTCCATCCAAAAAGTCTCTACACTTAACCATTTTTCTAGTTCTTACTGTAGTACTGTGGGAATAACACTTAGCCTCTCACATGGCTCCACATCACCCGCCAACTGTCATCTCATTCAACATGTACCTGTCACCATGATAGTACACTTTTTTTTTCCACCATTTCAGTTTATACGTGGATTCCATTTCATGTCGACGTCATCGCACGGGAAAATACGCATTTTTTTTTCCGCTTTGCTTATTTTCAAAATTTTCAAAGAGTCTCAATTCTTCACATTTCCCCTGAAATTCATCTCAATTTTACTATAGTAATTTAATAAAACAAGTTGCATACATAATCCAAAGTTAATTCTCTACATATTTTTGCTTCAACATTGTTGGCCTTCGACCAATTTTTGGAGAACCTTGGTTGTGTTTGACCATTTTTGGGACTTCGACAGGATGGTTGAAGATGGAGCGCCCAGGCGAAGAGGATATCACGAGATCTCGCCCCCTTTTACGGGATTTTTGGGTTTAGGGATTATGTAACGAGTATAAGACGTCGGCCCATGGGTTTACCCATGTTTAGGCTCCATTTGTAAATGTATAAATAAGTGGCTAGGTGATGTAAGAAAGAGCCAATGTGCTAAGTGCAAATAGTTGTGAATGTTTTGTGCATATTGCGTGTTTGGAATTACAGAGCTAATTAGTAATGGTAAGAGGCTTTGTGCGCAGAATGTGTAAGGATTTTTGATGTGACCTAAATCAGGGAAGGAGCATCTGGCGAGGTGAGCGGAGATCTCATGTCCTATGTGGAGTTGGCTTTGAGGCTCTGTGCATGTAATAAGATTGAAAGAAGATAATAAAGAAGATGAAGAGTTGGTGGACATAGCCCCATGCTGGGGGTGAACCACATATATCCCGTGTTATGATTTCTTTGTGTTATTGATATGATTTATGCTTAGTGTTGAATCTTTATGTATGTTAGATGCATTTGATGTAGTAGCTTAGTACTTAATAACATGAATGAATGCTAGATTTGTTGATGCTATGTGCTAAGTGGTTAGATATGCTTAGATATTGTTGAATACTGTGTTGTTCTATAATTAGGGTTTTTACCTGCAAGGTGACTAAGGGTTAAAGACTAATACATATTATTGGCTAAGTTCTTTGTTAAAGTGTTGTAATCACAGATCGGTGTCCCAGCTATGTTGTAGAAACTTGAGTCCTATAACCCGCCATACCTCTACCTCGGGTGAGACTTCATCCACTTCACAGGTGTTTCCAAAAGGGTCAGTAGTTAGGGTTTTGTAGGTGTGTTGTTGAAGCTTTGAACTTTGGGTCTGCCCTTGTGCCAACAAATGGTTTCGTTGTCGGGACCTGAAATTGTGATTGCTGGGAACTGAGGAAAATAGAAAGCTATGTGCATAGATCCACTGCTCTAGTTCTTTGTACTCTACTTGACTTGTGAATCTCTGTGCTAAGAAGAGAAGCCCGATCTAAATAAAAGAGGTAATATCTTAAAGATTTGTGCTCTGATAAAGGTAAGATAAGTGGAAATTTTTTCTTCGAAAGTATGAATCTAGGTATGTTTGATAGATTTCATCCTAGCCTGAAAACTAGGTCACAACTCGAAGAAAGAAGATATGATATGAATAGATCTAATAGAAATAGTGAAAGATATGTTATTCCTATGCATAGAAAGAATTTTTGGACTAACAAGTGGATGCAGGATCCTAGAAAGATCTTTTTGTAGGTCCATCACTGTGATCCCATTGCGCAGTACAGGAAAGGCTGGGGAGCATTTAAGAGAAAGAGAGGATTGAAATTATATTATAATTGTAGAAGATCGGGACATCTTGCTAAGGAATTCCCTTGTATAGGTCTGATTTTCCTTTGTTGTAAAGCTACTGGACATGAAGTTTTAGATTTCCCTAGAATGATTGCTAAAGTTGAGAATATGAACATGAGACAAGAAAACCATGAGGAAGGTCAAGAGACTAAGAATATGCCACAAAACCAGAAAGAATCTGAGACTATATTATTGCAGATGAAAGAAACATTGAATGATCACAGAGACATTAATTTACCAGAGATCTTAAAAGAGAAGTAGTGCATAGAAAAAAGAATAGGAGAGTTCGACATAGACTTTGTATTGGACGCAGAAACACAGGTTAATGTCATGACAGAAATTACTTGAGAAATTTTGGGAAAGCCTGCTATGATTCCTTCATTGGGAGGAATAAGATTGTTTAAAGGAAAGATAATAACCCTCTATGGAATACTTACTCATGTTCCTATGAGTGCTCATGGAACATCGACAGAAGAAGAATTTGAGGTCATTAAGTTTGTTCAGAAAAGTGCTCCTTTCGCACTTTTTTTAGGAAGGACTTGGATTGACAGAGATCAGATCCGAAGGAAAGAAGAAGAGGAAACTAGATAACATAAAAAGAAATAATTAAAAGATTTCATGGCTAGGAGAATAGCACACTTAATAGAAGAACAGGAAGACAAGTCAAAGAAACTGAGGGCCAGAGACCTAGTTTTCGAAGTTGAAAAAATGCAAGAAGGCTTAAAGAACTTATCCATGCAGGAGAGTAGAGCACCTACTCCATAAACAGTAAGAGAAAAAGTATTACCCTCGAACCCTGTGAAAGACCCTTAGTAGTGCGAGGTTACTATGCTAAGAGGAGATAATAAAAATAATGGAAAGAGGAATCCAGAGACGCAGATCGTAGGAAAGAAAGCAAGAAAGCTCAGTAAGAAGAAAGCAAAGCTAGAAAAATTGCAGGAGGTTCTAGAGAGGACTTCGTAGAAGGAAGGCTTGGAACTTGAACCTTGCTAGAATAGCAGAACAATGTAGACTGGAACTTCGCCATGGCGAAGCCATATGACCGTTGAAGGCATACTAACCTTTAGAACAACACTCCAAAAAAGATAGAAACACAATTATTACCGAAAAGATCGCCATTGGACCGTTGGGACCGCGCCATGATGGATGGAATTGTATTGATTGAGGCATTCCTGCCCATTGGAGGAGTCCGTTATGACATTGTCTATTTATTTAGTCGAATGTTGCACTAAGGACACTTTTGTGAATTTCGATTATTCGATCCAATAAAGAACAAATTTATTTCGTACAATGCTTACTAAGACCTCGCCACATGTTCTTCTTACCTTGAGCATTTTTCCACCTATCTGAGATATCTTATCTCGAGCATGTATGTCGGGAAACCTTAGCGTAGTAGAGAAGTCTGTCAAGGAGATCCTCATAGACCTTATGGTTGAGAAGGTCATGTCCACAGGAGCATAGAACTCATCGACAAGAGGATTGAAAACATCCCCATCGACTGCATGTCGATCTGGTCCATCCCAAATTGCGACAGAGAAATGGAGCAAGCATCGCGACGACTTGGCGAACGTGAAGCTCATCTCGTCGGTTCTGCCCGACTATATCCCACCTCTAGCTGGTGTGTTTAGTCTTGACAGTGTCCCGAGGGACTTCAACTATACACTAATCACTGCGTACCTCTCGAAGGGGATACACGCAGTTGGACTAAAGTTACGACGGATTATGATGCTAAAGATCAGTGATTTCAACTTGGGAGACTGCAAGAATTATGGAATGCTCGCACCACATAAGTACTTGAAAAATACAATGGAGAATAAGTTGAAGATAATCCCCCAACCGTGGACCATGGACATTGCAAGATCAACAATCCTTAATGTGTTGAAGATACCACACTTCGACATACATCAGGAGGTTAACATGTGTGTTAATTTCCTCTTGTCGTGCTACCATGGTGGTTACCTATGGTTGGATAGGGGCATCATTGTAGATTCGACGTTGATCCACCGGATCACTGGATTGAGCATGCAAGGACTAGACCCTTGAGAGTTTTACCCAAGGAAGGCTGTAGATAACACCCTGATGCAACGCATAAAGGACACCTACGACGATGTAGAGAAAGGAAAGCAGGGCTGCAAGGTAGCCTCCATACAAAATGGTGCAGTGTGCCTACCTTTCCACTTGATCGTTGGTAATCTCATCAGGAAGAACAGACCAACGCAGGTCACGGGGATTTTTGTCGACCTCGTAGGAAAATGCGTTGAAGGAATGCAGATGAACTGGGCAAGCTACCTCGTCAACCAGTTGGAGAAACATTGTCGTGAAGCACAAGACCAGGGCTATGAGTTTCACTTCAAATGGTCATTGATTCTCATTGCCTTCATTACTTGGGAGATGTCAGAGGGAGAAACCTTCCCTAAAGTCGAACTATCTAAACCACCGGCTGCAAGGTTCACTACCCTCTGGTATTCGAGTGACATCGAAAAAAATGTCATTCCAATGTGGTCTTCCACACCTATTACTTGCAGCTAAAGACGGTCGTTGAATCCTTCCCTCGCATGATGCCGAATAAACTTCATAGGTTCATACCAATAGATGATTTCCACGTAGATAGACACTTCATTTACATCACTGTGCGTGGAGACAAACAGAAGGAAGAGATCCAGTCCTATTACAAACTTACCAAGGAAGATATGGAGGAAATAACCAAGCAATGGCTTACATAATTCCTTGTACCAGTCGAACAGATAGAAATCTCTGACCCTGACCTCACCGTAAGTCATATGGTCACCTGGGAAGAGTATGATGGACCCAACAACAACAAGAAGAAGAAGAAGGAAGAAGTACAGGAAACGCACAACGCATTAGAGGAGACTACACCAAATTCACCTGAAGGGGGAGGAGGTGACGATGTAGAAAAAGAAGAGGATGAAGGGGAAGAAGACAAATAGGAACAGGGCGAAGTAAGAACACCTAAGGATCCCCTTACGAAGATGGAGACATCCAAGAAAATACAGGCTTCTCCAAATAAACCCTCAACATGAAATAAGTCACGCGCCAATAAACCCCACTTACAAACTATACTTACGGTGGATGATATTGACCTCATCATCGTAGGTGTATCAGATACTTTCGAGGACATTTTGCAGTGAAGCGAAGCCAAAAAAGAGACAACGTATGATAGGATCAAGGCAGAGCTCAAAGGGGTACATCAAGCTCTTTATTCCAGCCGCACAGTGTCTATTGCGTCGTTAGGTAAAAGTGTGTTTATTTAGTATGCATTAGTATGCATTTGTAGTTAGGAAATCCGACAGTCATGATATGTTCCTGACATAGAGTGATTACAACTTGGTGATGTGAAAAATCGATGGTTTTACCTTCACCTAAATGAGTGATTTGATATACTGATAGAAGGTTACAAGAAAGACTTGGAACACATATTACATCATTGAAATGACCATTATCTACTTGAACTATTCCAGATCCTACAACACTAAGAAATCTATCATCTCCATCAAATATTTTCTTGGTGTTACATTCATTTAGAGAAGAAAAATATATCTTTATCCTTATCCATATGATAAGATGATCCTGAATCAATAAGCCACTCATCAGAAGAAGAAGTAGTAGTAGAATTTGAATTGAAGGAGAAACCAGAAGAAGAAAGTGCATGTTCGTGAGAAGAAGAAGTAGAATCAATACTGATGTTGTGCTTCTTCATCGCTGCTTCTAAAGATGCCAGCTTCTGGAAACATTTGGACTCATCATGACCATCTTTATCACAAAAGTTGCAATGTATGTTTGTATTCTTACTTTTATATTTTTCTCCTTTGTCACCAGTAGGAGATGAAGTTGTCTAAGTAGGTTTGGGACCCTTATGTTGTTTGTTGTTGTAGCGAGGATGTTTCTTCTTGGGATACTCGGGTTTATCTTTCTGCTGGGAAACGAAAGCTTTGTTGGAGGGACCTGCAATGTTGATCACTCCAAATTGTACAAGATTATCTTCCTATCAAATCAAAGAAGCACAAAAGGACTCAAGAGTGGGTGTTTCATAAGCTTCTTCCCCTAGAGCCTCTCTCATGGCATAAAAGGTAGATACAAACACAAAATATGCTTTACCTAGCTTAGAAAGAATAAGATAGATGCAACGCTCTTCCTCTATCTTTATCTCACATTCTTCACATAAAATTCTAAGTGTTTTAAACCTAGATAGATAGTCTCCAAGGCAATAAAAATCATTTGGACTCAAGGTCAGTATTTGATTTTCTAACTGTTGTGCTCGAATAATAATGAGTTTACCAAACACAGATTCAATTGTTTTCCAAGCTTCTTTGGGGTCATCAATATCTTGAAGGTGGTACCTTAAATCAGGAGAGATGGAAATCCTGATTAATCCACATGCTTCGTCTTTCCTATTATCCCACTTGGCTTTTTTATCAACATCAGTGAGTGTTTTTTCCTTTCCCAAGGTAATCCGGTACAAGCATTTACTTCTTAATAAATCTTCCATATGAGATTTCCATTGGAAGTAGTTGCTTTTGGTAAGAAAGATAGTACTTGTAGAATCCATATTAAATATGTAGATAATGTGGATTTAAAAATTGAAACCGATGATCTGGATGGAAAGAGCTCGAAAAGTTATGCGGTTTTAAAAAAACAGCACTGAAAACAGACTTCTGATGTTAGAGTTATGCCCTTTTTAAAAAGGCACAATCGATAACCAAATGACCACGTGATTGTGTAAGTTGCTTTATGAAGTGACCCACTTTTATAAAGAGAAATGGGGATCACTTTTACAATGAAGTTAATTTATAACAAAAAAGTTGCATGCAAAATAAATAACTCTAAAATAAAAGATTAAAGCTACTTATAATGATTCACTTTTATACTTGAAGTGAAATACACTTTACAATTTTAGCATGAGCTTTTTCAAAAAAGGTAACAAAAGAGAGACTTGAACTCAAGACCTCTTACTTAATAAGAAAACTTTTAACCAAATGATATAGCAAAACATATTGTAATGTTCAGAGGGAGGATTGTTGTTGTTGTTGAAGATGACCTTGGAGAGCGTGCTAAAAAAAAACTATTTTCACACAAGAAAACAATTTTTCTTCTCAATGACAACAAGGGTTAGATCTCGGTTAGCTTACCTGGAAGATGCACCTTTTTCCTATTTGTTTCTGATTTTTCGAGATAGTATAGGGTGTGGGGAAAAGAGAATACATAGATCTAAAAGAGTAGAAACTCAAAAATAAATAAAACAAAACCGAAATAAAACCAAAATACTACTCTGCAAAAATTTTAAAAAAAGTATATTCAAGCTTTATACCTCCAGATCTGACTGTAATGGTCATATCTTGGTCAAACAGAAACCTTTTCAAGTGAAAATAAAAGTGTTCCCGACTGAAACAAGCGCTTCGGATGTAATGGGACAATCCTCTCAGCCCATAAATGTATGGAAATGATAGAAAGTGGAGATGAGGAAACTCATCTTCACGATCTTGATCTTCAACAGAAGCGGATCTTCAAACAGGCTCTGATACCATGTTCGACAACACAGGTATTCCAACAGAGGACGAACACCTTCAGTAACCACTCACATAACCATATCAAATATCAACACACTAATGTTTTCACATGGTAAAACCCCTACGGGGAAACATCCATGGCCCCAACCAACGCAACCACTTGGAGCAGTTTATTAATGCAAAGAAAAAGATTACAAAGAGATTTTACAAGAGAGTTTCTCACAATCGATCATCGGAAAATGACCCTCACTAGAAAACACACTTTTACCTAACGACACAATAGACCAAGTAGATATTACTAACTCCTAAGTGTCTAAATATCCTAACATGTGTTTCTGAAAGGGCCAATAGTTAGGGTCTTGTTGGAAGCGTTGAAGCCCGGGTCTTCCCTTGTGCCAACAAATTTTCTACTAACTCGGCCCATCTAGGCTCAATGTTGAAAACTGGGCTTTGATACCACTTTGTAACGTACCCAGCCACCCAGACTGGGCCACATCAAACAAAACTCTCTCATTATCATATCTAATACCAAATGTAGCATACCTAGCCTCCAAATAAGAAACATTGCGTGCATAATACACATAAAAATGAAACTTTTGTGAATTAAAGAAATTATTTTACTGTTAGTCGATTTCCTGTAGCTTACAACTACACATTTATAAACAAATTTATCTATAGTATAGAACCATAAAACAAATGAATCTAAAGCATGCTAATAATCAATATGAAATAGAACTAAATTGTTCATTACATCAACATATAAATCATTATCATTCACACAGAGTTCATGCACAACAATAACACATGAAATAACTCAGTACAATATAAAACACTTATCTTTAAACAAGAATCATGAAAGTAGTTGTCTGGGATGGACGTTCCACCCAACCATAGATTGATTGTTCCAAATATCAATAGGCAGTTATTGACGTCAATGGAATAGAGAGTCCCCAACACCAACATCTCGACCTCCCGTGGGGATAGGCAGGAAGAGATGGGAATTTCACCCTAGGCTTAGATCCCCAACACGAAAACACATTGAATTCCAGGCTAAATCTCCTCTAACCTAAAGTCCAAGCATGAATCCCTTTGCCTGGTATTTTTTTTTTTAAATATTTGTTTTTTATGCAATTTATAATTATTATGCTCTTGTGTATGAGTTTATAAATTTGAAATAACAAGATTAAATCTTAAAGGGTATGGAAGGTACGAAGAATAGACTCTCAAACTGTAAGCATTTGGTCAATCGCCTAGACCTTCGAGACACCTGGAAATTATGAGAGAAATGAAGGTGTCTTTTGTCCATATATCGCTTCAAAAGGAGTCATGTGGGTAGTTGTATGGTAAGAAGTGTTGTACCACCATTCAACTAATGGTAACCATTGAGCCCATTGATTTTTCCTTTCCAATGCAAAACACTTCAAATATGTTTCCAAACACTTGTTGACAACTTCATTTTGACCATCAGTCTGGGGATGATAAGCTATGATGAGATGCAAGTGGGTGCCTTGGAGCTTGAAAAGTTCTTGGATCTTGAACAATTATTAGAGATTTATGACATGCTTATACCCATAAATTGCCTCAAAAGGAGTTTTATGATCTAAACTTTTAGTTGGACTTCTATTTTTTTAAATAAACAACAATACTAATGGCTTCAACCCAAAAACCATTAAATATGTTTTTACCTTTTAGCATGTTTTGAGCACATTCAACCAAGGTTATATTTTTCCTCTCATCTACTCCATTTTGTTGAGGCGTATGTGGCACTGTAAACTGTTACATAATTCCATTGTTTTTGAAATATTTGATGAAGACCCTTGATGTGTACTCTCCCTTTTGATCTGATCTGAGGATTTTGATATACCTACATGTCTGCTTTTCAACAAAGTTTAAAATCTCTTTAAAATAGCCAAATACATCACTTTCCTTATTCATAAAATAGACCCAATTATACTTAGTGCTATCATAAATGAAAATAAAAAAATAGTATGCTCCACCAAGTGACCTTGTTTGCATGGGACGACAAACATCTGTATTCACAAGTTCAAGAATATCCATTTTTCTCTTATTTGTATAAGAAGGAAATCCATCCCTATGTTGATTACCTATTGCACACCCTTTACATGTTGTATGTTCATTTTCAATATTCCAGATATAAAATAGTATGCAAAACATAAATAATTATCTAGAAATGGCAGATGAACAACAATAGAACCAAAACAACACCACAACAATACCAAAATAATACCAGAATAAAACCAGAAAGAGCACTTTGATTACTGAGAGAAATGTTCACTTGCTTCTTCAAGGGGGAAACCTCTAGCAGAGTAGAGCTCTATTACAATAATATCCAAGGAAAAACTTCTCATACCCTCGACTCCTATTTATACTAAATATGTCTATCAAAAGAACATTCTAGAGGAAGATCCTTCTAGAAGAAGAAGCTTCTATTAGGTCTTCTTACATTTGACTTATTCTTCCTTATTGCTAGGACTTATTAATATTGACCTTTATTACATGGAAATATATTATTCTACCTACGTGAGGGGTTAGGCCCCTAACATGTCCTACGGGCCCTTAAAAACAACCTTGTCCTCAAGGCTTGAGATGAGGAAATTGTTGCAGAATGGTAGCTGGTTCCCAAGTGGCATATGTTGGAGTTGTATATTTCCACTGGACTAACACTTACTTGATAGTTTGCTGACACAAATGATGCTCACGCTGGTCCAAAACTACTTGTGGTTGTAGCCAAATGGAGCCTTCTTCGTCCAAATTGGGAAGTTTGGTTTGAGTTTGTCACTTACTTCCAATCACCTTCTTTAAGTAGGAAACATGAAAAACATGATGGAGCTTAGAATGACTGGGAAAATATAACTGATAGGCCACCTATCCCACGTGCTTGAGAACAGTATAAGGACCATCAAATTTGGGTGCCAGTTTTTGACAATGGTCAGCCTTGATGGAATTTTTCTTGTAAGGTTGCAGTTGAAGAAACACCTAATCCCCTTTTGCAAATTGATGTTCAAAGCGACCTTGATCTACTTGTTTCTTCATGTGATTTTGGTCCATGACCAAATTCTCTTTGAGGGTTCAGAGAATAGCCTCTGGAAATGTAAGAGTTTTTTCAACCGCATGGACCTTCTAGACAACTGGAAAATATGAGAGAACTGAAGGTGGATTTTGTATATATACCACTTCAAAAGGAGTCACGCGAGTAGTTGTATGGTAAGAATTGTTGTACCACCATTCAACTAGTGGTAACCATTGATCCCACTGATTTTTCCTTTCCAATGTAAAAAACCTCAAATATGTTTCCAAACACTTGTTGACAAATTTAGTTTGACCATCAGTCTTGGGATGATAAGTCATGCTGAGATGCAATTGGGTGCCTTGGATCTTGAACATCTCTTGCCAAAAAATTCTTGTGAAAGTTGGGTCGCGATCAGAAACAATAGAATGCAGCATGCTATGAAGCTTGAAGACTCGATCCATGAAAAGTTGAGCCACAGTGGATTTTGTAAATGGGTGTTGAAGAGCACATAAATGAGGATACTTGGAAAGATGATCGACTACCACCATGATGATTGATTTATTGACTGATTTAGGTAAGCCTACAATAAAATCCATAGAGATATTTCACCAAATAGCAGGTGGAATCGAAAGCAGTTGTAGTGTGCCAGGAGATTTTATTGTTTCTCCCTTGTTGCATTGACACAAATCAAATTCAGCCACAAAATTATGAATTTCCTATTTCATACCATCCCAGAAAAAAGAATGTTTGACCCGGTCATAGGTTTTGGTAAACCTGGAGTGCCCAGTGGTGGGTGTAGCATGAAGCTCATAAAGTACCGTGGATTCAAGTTTTGATTTTTTACTTAAATATAAATGGCATTTTCATCAATGCTCATCATTTATCAAAGAGTACCCTTGGGATATTGGAGAATTGGTTTGCAATTGTTGTATCATATGCGAACTTTTGGGATCGTGTATCCATTCCCGACGAACAACTTGGAGCCAATCTAGTACAATGAAGGAGAGAGAAAAAAGGGACCCTTCATCTTCATATTTTCTGGAAAGTGCATCAGCAACCAAATTGTATTTTCCTTTCTTGTAAATGATCTCATAATCATATCCAAAGAGCTTAGTCACCCATTTTTGTTGCTTTAGGGAGGAAAGGCATTGTTCCAGAAAATACTTGAGGCTTTGATGATCTGTCTTAATTTGGAAGGGTTGCCCCAATAGATAAGGGTGCCAAAGATCCATGACATGCAAAATAGCCAACATTTCCTTTCATAGATTGATTTTCCCAAATGTCGCTCTAATAATTGTTTGCTGGTAAAGGACAAATGATGACCCTGTTGCATAAGGACTACGCCAATTCCTTTCTAGGAAGCATCACATTCCATGACAAAGGTCTTTGTGAAATCAGGAAGGGATAGGACTGGAGTGGTGTACATGGCCATATTTAAGGTTTGAAAAGACTAAGCAGTTGTTGGAGTCCAAGTGAAAGAATTATTTTTAAGGAGAGCAGTGAGAGGTGCCACAATCTTTCCATAATTCTTAACAAACTTGTGATAATAACTTGTTAAACCCAGAAATCCACACAATATTTTGAGATTCTTTAGGTGAGGCCAATCTTGCATAGCTTCAATATTTTTAGGATCCACCTGGACACCGGCCTTGCCAACAAGATGACCCAAGTACTCGACTTCTGAGGCTCCAAAATCACATTTAGATTGTTTGAGGAAAAGTTGGTGCTGAGAGAGTAGATGGAGAAATCGATCCACATGAGCAAGATGGGTTGTCCAGGTTTTACTATAGATGAGTATATCATCAAAGAAAACTATGACAAAATAACGGAGAAAAGGATAGAAGTCATTATTCATGAGGATTTGGAAAGTGGAGGGAGCACTACACAAGACAAATAGCATGACCCAAAAATCATAGTGGCCCTCATGAGTTCTAAATGTAGTCTTAGGAATGTATGCCTAGTTCATACGGATCCGGTGGTATCCATAGCAAAGATCAAGTTTAGTAAAGAAATAGGAACCACTCAATTCATCCAAGAGGTCATCAATGATAGGAATGGGAAATTCGTCTTTAATGGTGAGTTTTTTGAGGGCACAGAAGTTAGTACATATGCACCAAGAACATTATTTCTTAAGGACCATGACCATAGGAGAAGAGTAGGGGATCGTACTAGGGTAGATAACACCTGCGTTGAGAAAGTCTTGAACAATTTTCTCAATTTCATTTTTTTGGGAAAAGGGATGACAATAGGGACGAATATTGGGAGGAAGGCTTCCTGGGACAAGGGGAATGGAATGATCATGAAAACCATGGGAAGGAGGGAAGCCTTGGGGAGTGGAAAAAACCACTTGATGTTTAGAGAGGATGGATTGGAGGTCCTACGATACAGAGGGTGTCTTAGTGTCTTGTATGGCATGGAGTTGGCCAATAATGCCAGAATGACCTTTTTTTAGCAACTTTTCCATGCGATGATGTTGTTGGGTATTTTACCCTACGGACTAGTAAGCTAGGGTTCTAAGCCTACATGCAGATCATGACCCTTCAGATTTAATCTTTATCCTTCTACCCAAAATCTCAACCCCTTTTCTCAGGCAAACACAGTAAGAATGAACTAACCTTATTTTCCGAAGGTTGAAGTAGATCCTCCGTTGAGTTGTTGTCTCCTTGCTATCGCTGCTCCTTCCACAAAGCTTCCCTGCGAACAAGACAAAAACGTACATGCATGCTACTGATCTACTAGGGGGTTAGACATAAAACATAAATCAGATAATGAAGATGAGATTCATGTGTTTCGGGACGGGAAAAGTATCTTTTTCATTACCAACAATATAAATCAACTTACAATGCTTTCTGAGGCCGGTCACCGTTCCACTATCCTGATCCTGGGCTCTTC
>ML784389.1:1574263-1589190 GCA_009831015.1 Picea engelmannii
GCTCAGTAAGAATTTAGGGCGCGGGTTGCTTGTTTTCAAGTGAATTTTGAAGAATTACTCAGCATGGCTTTGGCTAGGAAGAGGCATGAGTTGGCCTGATGCCAGGTAAACCTGTATGGTGCATTTTAGGGTTATAACAGATGAGAACTGATGATCTCCAGGGAAATGACGGTGATTCCTTGGAAATTATATTGTTGGCCCTCTTGGTCGAATTGCATGGTTAATTCCTTAAAATCCATGAGAATGGGACCCAAAGTCCTGAGATGTTTTGCACCCAACATAATGTCACAACCGCCCATGTCAATAGAAAACATATGAGATTTCATGTGGTACTCACCATTTGGAGACACATTTTCACAACTCCCTCCACATTTCATGGACCTGCCATTGGAAATCATAATTTGAAAACTATTGATGACGTGGATATAGCAATTAGTTTCTTGGGAATTTTGGCGATGAATAAAATTATGGGTGCTTCCACTATCAACAAGAATGATGACCTTCCTATGCTTAATGTAACCAATTAGCTTGAGGGTTTGGGGAGTAGAGAAACCAGTGAGAGAATTTAGGGAAATGACTAGTTCTACTTCGGGAGGGTCTGAGGGAGGGTTCATGTCAGTGGATTCAGGTGACACAGACATAAGGATATCCTCAAAATCCTCTTTCGAAAGATCCTCCGAGATGGCCATAAAATATGTTTTTCCTTACATTCGTGCCCAGGAAAATATTTTTCATCACAATTATAACAAAGGCCTTTAAGTTGGTGTTCAGCCATTTCAGCCTTGGTCAATTTCTGGATCTTTAGTGGAGTAGAAGGAGGATTGGGAGGGACTGGTTTAGTGCAAGGAATAAAGGAGGGTTTTTAGTTTTGAGAAGAGAAAACCTGTTGTGTTTCCTTAGATATTTTAGTAGTGTCCACCAAACTCTGAGGCCGAGCCATGAGGACATGGGCACGAATCTCATTCTTGAGGCCACTGATAAAACATTCTCGGAAAAAAGAATCATACATGCCCTCTGTATGGAAATCCAGTCTCTCAAAAGTAGCTATAAAGTCTTCCATTGTCCCAGATTGTTTCAACTTTGTCAAATGTCCTAAATGGTTGGTGTTAGTGTCAAAGAGTTCATAATGCTCTGCCACAAAGTGTGTCCAAGCCACATACCCTTGGCGGGCATTTATTCTCCATTGCCACCATTGGCAACGTTCTTGATCTAGATGGAGAACACCATAGTGGAGTTTGGCCAACTCATCCGTAATTCCATACAAAGAGAAATAATGTTCCATTTGAGTTACCCAACCAGTGGGATCCGAGCCATCAGATTTGGTCACATCCACACGCGAAAGGCGTAGGTTACACTAAAAGTGACAGGGATTAAAATTATGGGAATAAGAGGAAGTTTCACCTTCAGTATGAAAAGGTGGGTCAGATGAGAGAATATCTGCATGGATATGTATCTTAGCGTAGATCATCATAGTGATGAATTCAAGCTAGGTAGTAATGTCTTATTTGAGTTCCTCAATTGTGGCAGTGATGGAGGAATGCATGTTTTTATTGATGGTGGAAATATTGGCACTGAGTTGTTTCACCTCTTGTTGGGTTTTTGTGAAATTAGAGTGCAAGGTATTGAAGTGAGATTCCAAGTCTTGGCTACGAGTACGAGCCATGATGAAGAGGGAACATGAAAAGGGGCGAGTGGGACCACCCAAAAAATGGGTTATGGGTGAAGTGTATCACAACGATTAGGGAGACGAGTTCAATCTAATGGGGTAAATCCAAAATAAGGGTGTTGGAAGGGGGTCGGGTCCAGGAGAAAATGTTTTTGCTGAAAAATGATAGTTATGACTGCAATAAGGGAGAAGAGAGAAATCCAACGGAATAGGTCTCAAATAATGGTGCCAACATGATCCATTTTTTTTTTTTACTCCTACAAAGTTATACTTTGATCTGAAGAATATTGTGGTGATGAAATTCCCAAATGCTTAACAAGAAGAAATGTGTAGTAATTTCACAATCTAAATGCAGTAGACACAATTGCGCGACAATAGATCTTGTTTGTTCTGTTTTTGTTTCTATCCCAAAGGTTAGGGTATTCAAGGGTTCTATAGACAAGGGTTTTCCCTGTGCTATATCTCTTTTATATATGTGCGGGGTCCAATAGTAGTACTTGGCCCAATATCTCAAGGCACCAACTAAGAAGGTTAGACCGTGCCCTTAGTCGTACTATCCGACTACCCAGGTACTAGAGAGTATCTTCCCAAGTGATTTTCTCGATGACATTACAGTAGTCAGGTGACCGATCGGTTTATCTATGGAGGGCTTCAGGAGATCTAGGCCGATCCATATACAGGTGTTGTTTGATGCGCTACCACTCAAAGGGGTACCAATAGGGGTTACAAGGGTGTCCAACAGATGTGCGCTTAAGTACAACTTGTATTTCTTGTGTGTATGAATCCTCGACCATGGGTTTATGTGCATAACGGCAGATCTCTGTAGCTTAAGGACATTGGAATACGTCTCTACCCTGAAGAAAAAAATTAACCCACAATTTTCTGTCGAGGAAGGTGCTCTGATACCACTTGTAATATTCCAGATATAAAATAGTATGCAGAACATAAATAATTAGATAGAAATGGAAGATGAACAACAATATAACCAGAACAACACCACAATAATACCAAAATGATACCAAAATAACACCAGAAAGAGCACTTTGATTACTAAGAGCAATGTTCACTTGCCTTTTCGAGGGGGCAACCTCTAGCAGAGCATAGCTCTATTACAATAATATCCAAGATAAAACTTGGCATACCCTCAACTCCTATTTATACTAAATATGTCTATCAAAAGAATAATCTAGAGGAATATCCTTCTAGAAGTGGAAGCTTCTATTAGGTCTTCTTATATTAGACGTATTCTTCCTTATTGCTAGGCCTTATTAATATTGACCTTTATTACATCGAAATATATTATTCTACCTATGTGAGGGGTTAGATCCCTAACATCATTCTTAAGCAATGGAAGTCCCTCCACCATTCCTTTTTTTTTTTAGTAGCAACAAGTCATGATAATTAAGATGACCATACCTTTGATGCCATAACACTTCTATAGGCATGATTGTAGATGCCAATTCTTGATGACCCTTCTTTGTCACATCAAGCTTGTATAGTCCTCCAATTCTGACTCTTTTAGAAATCACCTTATAATGATCTTGTATATCCTTCACAAAAGAATTTGACTTCACAAATTCTACCTCAAGATCATATGTTATGGTAGACATGGAGATTAAGTTTTTCTTTATATTGGGCACATGCAACACATTTTGAATTTGTTTAATGCAATCATTTGGCAATGTCATAGATATATCACAATATCATTTAATATGATGTGATGTATCATCTCCAAGATAAATATTAGTACCATTATTAGTCTGATGATAATTTTCAAACCAATCCTTATTACAAGACATATGTATGGAGGCACCTCAATCAACAAACCATGCATTAGAGTCCTTCGTTTTAGCTAACAAGGTAACCTCTAAAACAAATAGTCTAATATTTTTGAAACCATCATTCATTGTTTCTCTTTGACTAGCAAAGTGACCAATATGCTTTATATTTTTAATCTTGGACTCATCATACTTCTTTTTCGTACAATCTCTAGGATAATGTCCAAACTTGCCACAGTAAAAACATCCATCACTCTTTTTAACATAAGCATTTTTTTTGGGTGGTGTCATAACTTGATGTAGTTTTCCATGTGGTAGTTTACCTCCCTTATTTATGTCCCATGGTTTTCCTCTGTATGGTTGTTTCCCCTTCGTCAACAAGGAAAAATCTGGATTTTGAGACCAACAATTAATATTTTTTCTTAGTTCCTCCTCTTGCAGAAAAATGCATGCCAATGCTTCAAATGTAGGATCCTTTTCCTGAACTGCAAGACCTGTAACAAACATATGATATTCTTCCAACAACCCCTTTAATGTGATGGTGACTAGATCAGTATTAGAAAACTTCTCACCAATATCACCAATCTTATCTTTCAATTCGTTAATTCTAAAAAGAAAATTATTAACATCTTCATGCTCCTCCATCTTAATTGAAAGCAATTTAGTTTTTAATAACAAAACTTAGTTTTTATTAGTTATTTAATAAAAACCTTTTAGTATCGCATGTTTCCTTGGACGTCTTGTAGTCTCTGATATGCTGAATTATATTGTCCTTCACGAACATTCTCAGAAGCACTTTCACTTTGATATCTCTCTTTTCCCAAAGTTGAATCGAGGAAGCTAGGGTTGTTGCCTTAGCTTCCGTTCCAGTCACTGGATCATACATTGGACCCTTCCATCAAGGTCTGAATTTTAATTTTCCATTTTAAATAATTGGATCCATCCAACTTATTTGATTCATTCAAGTATGAATCTACTAAAGTATTTTCCATTATTATGCTTGCAACTTCAAATCAATGAACAAAATGTTCGCGTCTAAACATTACCTTCTTGGAAAGTCATTGGCTGCTTTCTCCTCCACTCAACGATTCCTTCTTCGTGGAACTTCTCTTTCATGGACAACTCCTTCAGAACTGAAATCTTGAACGCACATCTCTACATGCACCTATGACAATAGACAATACCCACACATAGGTTTATCTCCTTCACGTAGGTCACGCATGACACTTCAATGTGCACCTCTGATACGAAATCTATTGGACCCTCTCACACAGGTCGAGGCAAATTATAAACCTAACAAATCAATTTTCCAAGGTATTCAACAATGAACAACAACAATCATGGAAAACTGAAATCTCTTTCACACAGGTTGCACAGAGATCCAACAGAGAATAGTCCAATCTCCCACTTGGACAATTCTTACTAACACCCACTCTGATTCACTCTGACTTGAACAACTTTTCTCTGATTACCCAACACACCAGTGCCTCTGGGATTGCAATCTCCTCACGCCCACAAGAGGTAGTGATCTCCCCTAAAATTTCTTTTGGTGATTAAATCCATGCAGGTACAAGAAATACAACACTATTTCTCAATTATTTCCATGGCTGCAAACCAGTTCTTCAACTGCATGAAAATGAAAGGAAAAATTTTCTCACAGAAATTGCTCTTATCATTTATCACTTATCATAGAAATCGATTTCAACGATTTCACAACTCCCTCAGTGTCTAATGTGGTAGTGATTCTCCTTAGCAGTGATTGACTCTCTTCAGCAAATGACATATGGCACAATAGAAACCCCACATTTTACGTGGCAACTCACACATTCACAGTGGTCAGACTGACAACACCACTACGGCCTCAGATCTCATGCCTCACGCTCACACTCACACCCTCTCTCCACAACCTACTCTGATACCAAAATAAGAATTAGAACATTTACACACATAGTCACAAAGAAATGTTGAAAAAACACACAACTGTGAGACCAAATGTCTCACTTAATTCATGCCTTTATTGCTTGAATAAACACTACAAATATAGGAGATAGGTAACTCTCTAGATCCCGAAATAATGGATGTAGAACTTCTATAAATAGAAAATACACTCTAGAACCTACTCATATCCTTATTCCGATAATAACTTATGATAGTTCCAATGATAAACCAATTACAACTCATTTCTATGGAAGATTCGCTTTAGTCAAATAAGTTATATATGAAATTTCTATCTTCTTACATGCTTTAGCATATATCTTAAAAGGATTTCTTGAGAATATTAGGATAATTAATTTTAGGTTTTTCCACTTTAGAAAAAAGCACAATGGAAGGTGGTTTCTTAATCAAAAGAGGGGGAGGGTGGGTGCTAAAATTACCTATTTAGGAAAGTTTTGGTAGCAAAGAGTTTATGGAGAGTCATCACTCAAGAAGTCTTATGGAAAGAGATAATTTTGTAGAAATATATTACCCTTGGCTTTATTATTGACTAGATTAAGGCAAGAGGAAATCCATAAATAATGTTTCAACTTAACAGAAAGCCAAGATGCACTCTTTTCCATTAAGATGAAAATGGATAACATGGAAAATATGTATGGGGAACAAATAAGAATAGGAATAGATCCATGAGTTAGATGTAAAAATAATTAAAGATGGCTAAAGAGACAAATATAATTATTGTGGGATAGGGATACTTTCACATGTAATGAGTTTGTAGACCATGAATCCACTAGCATTTGGTGACAAGGATGGAATATCGAAATTTCAATAGAATTAAAAGGGAATTTGAAAACGTATGTAACTCTTATGTTGAGAATCTTAGGAAAAGTCATGTAAAAATAAAAGAGGAACCCGATCCTGCAATTTTGTCAAAATCAAACCTTACATTTTTATTTAGCAAGGATGGGTTGCCAAGAATTTTTTTTTTCTAATTCAAAAAAATAGAGCCTAGTTATCAAAAGGTTTATATAAAGTTAGGCCCCCAAATAAATCAAATATTTTTATGTAGTTGTCATTCAAAAATAAATTTTTAGTCTTGAAGGATATAACAAAAGAGAAAAGTAGGGTTCTAGGATAATGCTATCTTTGCAAAGAGAGTGATGAAGATATATACCATATGATTTCCAAATGTTATTATATCAATCAGTTGTCTTTAGAAATTGAGCAATTCATAGGTTTTTTGGAAGTGTTGAGTTTACTCTCTCACTTCTACTTCTTGGGTTGACCCAGGTTCATATCTCAACAAGTTTCCAACAAAACCCTCTAAAACTATCAACCCTCCTGGTAAAGCAGAAGGAAACAAAATGCACAGAGTGCACTGTGCAGTATCACCCAAGATAACTTTATGGGTGGCTGCAATACTCAAGTGCTTGTAGTCTAGGAGTGAGTGGGGATCTGGGAGTGTATTCTATTTTCTTCATACATTCAACTATTATATATTCAATATTCCTAGGATTCATTCATCGTTTAGGTCATGCATGCATTCTAACATATTTAGCTTAACCATTCATTCATAAATCACTCATTGACAGAAGGTAAACATGATCAATCATTGAAAAAAAATAAACATGCATTAAACATCACATACAACACCAGTTTTACCATGGTTCACCCCCTCTTGGGCTACATCCACAAAGATTTGGATTCTCTCCTTCTTTATTAGGTCTACTACAAAATACAACACTGCACACATTACATCTTTCTTCTTACAAGTATGAAGAGATTTGATACCCTTTGTGAGGCAGACTAGATCACACCAGGCTCCTCAGCCTATGATCTAACCCTCAAAATATGGCCTAATCAACTATTCTACAACCTTACTATAATCGACAGTCTCTCACTTCTCAATAGCATCATGTTTACTAAATATTGAACAACCTTAACCTAGACCTCCTAGGCTCTTATTTATACTAGTTTCTAGGCTTATAGCCATTACAATCTTTTTCCAAAACCCTAACCCTAACATGGTTAGGTCTAAATTTTTGCACGCCACATTTTTTTTCCTCTTGCATGCTACTTTTACTTATTTTTCTACATGCTTCTTTCTTTCCTTCGATTGCATGCACTCCAAAATTAGGTCTTCTGGCCAAAATTAGGTCTTTCCAAAATTAGACCTTCTTCTCCAAAATTGTTCCTGTGCTCAAAATAGACTTGCACCCAATAGGCCCCCAACACTGACATGTGTCTCGTACTGAGCCACTTAGGTGGTGCGTGCTCCTTGAACTACTCTGTCCAAATTAAAAAAAAAAAAATTGCTAGTTCCTTTCCTTTCTCTCTCATCTGCGCAACTTTGTTTGTTAGCACCTCTATTTTTTGGGTTGTTATTTCCTCTTGCCTTAATGTTGCACTCTCTTATTGTTCCCATAATCTTCTTGTATTCTCCTCCTCCAACTCCGCAATCATATGTGATGCTTGTTCTTGGAGGGGTTCCAATTCCGCTTGTCTTTCTTGCTTCTTTGTCTGCACAGTTTTCAAATATGACTGCGGCTTCTTCATGTCTTGAGTTCCCTTCAAGCATTATGTGATACTCATTGTTTTATACCTTTGTTTGAGCTCTTGTATAGAAACTTTGATTGTCTCCTCTTCTTTGTCCCACTATTGAACCTTCTTTTCTTCTTCTAGTGTAGTTCATATCTACGTGGCTCCATCGAACAGTTCTTCTACTACCCTTCCTTCTTTCTCCATCTTAGCTATTAAGAGTGCATATTCATGTGCTCTTTGTTCTCGAACCTTGGGAGGAGTCGTAGGGTTGATATTTTCTTTGAGCTCCTCAATCTCTTGCTTATAATGTTGAATGGTTTTTGCAATGAGGTTGATCTTCTCCTCTGCGCTCTTCTTCAGTGCTTGCACACTGTCTAGGATGCGATTATAAATTGTTGTCAATCCATGTTCCAATCTGTATGCACATTATTTTTCCTCTTTTTTCTTGAGATTTACCTTCTTGACTACCATTTTTAGGAAATCCTTGCCATTCTTAGTTTCTTGCAAGTCTGCCACATCTGTCCTTGCATGCAATTCAACTTCCTGGGTGACACTGACTTGAATTTTGTATGGTGCCTTGGTTGGTATCTTTGATAGTACCAATTGTACCTATTCCAGATCCTTTAGTGGTGTCTAAGCTATGACCACGTCCATATGAAACATCTCTAATGTGACTTGGAATCTTGGACTTTCTTGTGCTATGGTCCAGATGGTGTCTTCCTCATTTGGTGTGGTCCTTGCCTCTGCCTCTGTTGCTGTGAGGAAGGGTTATGTTCCCCTTTCAAGTCTTTTCATTTCTTTTATCTTCTCTAGAACTTGCCTTATGTCAGCCAACACATTTAGTATTCTCCCTCATTGGTGTTGGACCTCTTCAAATTCTTCAACTGCACAATCCTGTACTCTTTCTACAACAAGATCGACATCATCCTTAGTGACTTTCTAGTTCAGTAGCTACTTGTGAGCCTTGGCCTTCTTGCGCAAACCCCCTGTATGTATAATCGTCCATTTGGGTGGCCCTATTTCTTGTTGTTACGCCTCTTTCTTCACGTTAGTGAGAAAAATAGAGGTGCTTGCAAGTTTAGTTGGGTTTGCTAAGCAGGACAACTGCAAGGAAAAGGGTTAGAAAAAGAAATATAAAACAATAACTAAGAATTAAACTAAGAAATAAAACAACAACTAAATTTATAAACATAGGGACATAAGGACAAAAGAAACAATGAGACCCATGTCACCAATGATAAGGCTGATATTAGTGAAAGAAAACACTGAGAAGCAAGGGAACTATGAGTCCCTTCTTCCTCCAAGGGAGGGCTCTTGGACCCCCACAAACAAACTCTTCTTACAACTCTTGAAAATGAAAATGAAAATGGTGAAAGAATTCTTTGCTAATCCACTCAAGGGGTGAGATGGATTGCCCAATGCAATGATGCAAGTATACTCTTGGCAAGGATAGAATATTCCTCAAGAGAATAATGGCAGCATATCTTTGCTATGAATTCCTTGAAAAATGAAGTGTATCCATGGCCTTTTTATAGCATTCCTTTGAGTTATTGTCCAACTAGTTTGTAGTGTGTAAAGAGGCTAATTAGGGCATTTCTAGGTCTTTGACCAGCCACCCAGTCAAATCCAGTCCATATTTGAGTGTCAAATAAACTTAGAAGCTGAACCAGAAGTGGGTGGGAGGTCGACCACTCTCATAAATGCATCGTTTCTTAGGTGTGCGGATTTTTGTGACCACAATCGCGCATCGTGCGCATGTGCGTGAATCTTGTGTTTTTGTTTCGCTCATGTGCACGTGCGTCCTGTGTCTTCATAGAGCCCTTTTGTTTTTGCACTATTTGTATAGTTTTTGACCCTTTGTGAATGATTTTGTGTTAATTCAGGTCCATGGATGACCTCATAACTATTTTACGATGCTGAATTCTTGTAACCATTTGCAGACGAAATTTCAGTGATAACAGATGCCCCCTGATGGATGAGGTTAGGAGAATACGTATAGCCGAAATCCATCAATGTTTCTTCTACTGAGAGTGTTGTTGTAAGAGAGAGAAATAGTGGGATTGTCAAGAGTGCCCCGTTGGAGGGAGAAGGGAACCTGTAGAACCCAACCTTCCATAAGGTGTGTAAAAGTAAACTGTGTACAAACGAGGTGAGCATGCCCCATGCTCGTGTCATGTAACTCAAAAAAGAGGAATGAAGTGTTGATGTAGACAATTGCAATGCCCTCGGGGGCGGTCGTGATAAAGGAAGAAGATAATTCTGCGGAGGAACATACTTTGAATGGTAGGCAGTGACATCTGGAAGAGGTAACATGGATTTTGTAGGCATTGATAGCTTAGCCAAGTTCAGAGGTCTTCAGCAAGCATAAGAACTAACTGCAATAGTCGCAAAGTAAGACCCACCATAACATGAGAAAGTGTTGATGTCGAATGTTATGGGGGTCAACCACAGCATGGAGCAATTGTGGTTCTCCCTGTGCCATCCGATATCTCTCATTGGATAGGTAATGAGAATCAAGATACTGTTGCCCTTCTGGAAAACTATGTTGATGTCGACAAAAAGAGGGACGCGACTCCCAGAAGCAAAGGGCTTCGTGAAATCTACTATATGAGCTTAGGAATTTGGAAGAGGTACATCGTCGAAGTCAATATGTGTGGAGAATCAAGACTGCTCTTGGTTGGGGGTATATGTGAAGTATAAGTGGCCACAACCATTCAACTAAGTCAAGTGTGAGGGGGACAACAAGACGTGGGCGAAGTTGTGCCAAAGGAGGGACAAAGTGAATAAACTCAGAGGGCAGAGGTAAGTGGCCTGTGGGATACTCAGAGGATATGCACGATGTCAATAAGGGTAGATGATAAAGAGTGCCCCAACCAAGGGTGGCATGGGTTGCGTTTGCCAAAAAGGGAAGAAGGTCGCCAAAGGTGACGACAAAAAGGTAATGTAACTGCTGGAAACAAAGGAATTTGTACAATAAATAAAGAATAATTTGGGATGAGTGTACAAATACAGAAACAGGTGCCACAATGTGATATGGTTGGCCCGGGTAGGGAACATTTTTCTCGGAGAACTGGTGGAGGGTGGGGGCCCCATAGGTGGGTTTCTGTATGAGGTAGGTGAAATGAAGGGAAATTTGCAGATGGGCAAACTAATTGTGGATGAAATGGAGGGTTCATGATACTGCGGAGGTGCAGTAAAAAAATAGAACCGTGAAGAGATAATCTAGGAGTCTATTGGGAAAGCTAGCAAAATGAGGAGAAGGAGTATGTGGCTGATTCACAACATGATGTAAGACTATCGAGACTCCCATCCCTAAAGGGTTTTGAAAAACAACATGCGTGTCAAAGGCGCAAAATGGTGCTATGACTGGGACAACTCATGTGGGTAAGAGTGTTACTGGGTGACAGTACTGAAGATGCAAATGGAGGTGTTGGTACTGTAGAGCCGAAAATGGGGATCCTAGAGGCAAATGTCAGAAGGTGCGACTGGAGATGCAAATGAGATTCAAAGGGAATGACTACATGCCAGTACTGAGTATATACCTGAAGGGGTTGCGTTGATGTATGATGACCAAGTACCTGCACACATGAAAACCAAATACCCGACGTGAAAAATATCTGAAGAGAATCGAACATATGAGCATTTATTTGATAATTTTGAATATGCACATGCGTACCTGGTCAGGGTAGGAAAAAATGGTGTCCCAGGGGCTCAGGAAGGAAAGAGGCCCAGGGACTATCATGATGTAGATGACAGGATGTTGGTCCCGTTGTTGAAGATGGATTGAGAAATGGACACCCCGAGCTCTCAGAATGGTGAGTGGAAGTTTGGAGAAAAGGCCTATATATAGTTGTAGGGCCCACATTGCCACCTCATTTGTACTTGCTGCTATAGTGACTGGACGAGAAGTATTCAGAGGAGATTTGGGGATTCATGGAGGACGAGGCATCCGATTGAGGACCAGTGAGCTTCAGGTTAGTGGTCTGATCATCCTGCATAGAAGTAGGGCTTCATTTTTTGGGCAGGGGCTATACGGAGGGCCGTACAGGGGGTTTTATGGGTGTGGTCCCCCACGTGCGTGGGCGATCCGAAAGTAGGCGCGCACAAGTGTACGCCTGCCCACCAGATAGGAACGCATGGGGGTGCCTATAAGGGGGACAATGGTGTGCAATATGTGCATGCCTGTGGGCTGCACAGTTGCACATGTGTGTGTGGCTGTGTATTGGACAGGCTCTCTTTAAGGTGCGCCTGTGTTCGTGACATGGGCGCATGAAGGCGCCCCTGTATGTTGAGCAGGCACGCACCCATGCATTCTTGTGGAGTGGACAGGCACACATACGTGCACGCTTTTGGAGTGGACAGGCACGCGTGTGTGCGTGCTTGTGGGTTTAAACAACCACGCCTTGGAGGCAAGGTTGATGGGTGTAAAACTTTTCTTTTTAATGTTGTTTATAGTCCATTTGGCTGACTTAGGACTGTTTTATGTGGTTGCAAGTGATCATTGTGCACGATGCCAGTTGGTTGGTGAGAGCAGGATTAGTCCCAGCTGAGAGATGTCGTGGCTATTGAGGATCCGGGGGTACATGCGACTTTGGCAGCCCATGGGCTGTGGAAGTTCTTTGAGTGCCTGTTGATACGAGCGCAGGAGTATCTCCCGCAGTTCCTTATCCAGATGTGGAGTCTAGACCTACATTGTTTCATAGTGCGGGGAGAGAAGATTGCCTTCACTACGATGGAGGATGTATACTTTTTGACTGGGCTCCCGTTTCGGGGAATGCCCCTATCGGAAGAGTCGGTGTTGCCGAGGGATGTGGCACTAGTGACAATTGGCTAGAGGTACTGTTCGGGGGTGAACTTTATGTCTCGCACTGATGTGAGCATTGGGGCGATGGATGCCCTAGCGCATCGCTGTATAGCAGCGATGATTGTGAGATTTTATGGGTCTCTTGCGATGTAGCAGATCAATGGTGGTCAGTTGTGTGTGATGGAGCGGGTGTTGGCCGATGAGCACTTCGCTTGGGGGCTTACACTGCATGCCAGGATGGTAGGGCCGCTGGACCACTGTCAGTCCACGGATACTAGAGAGTTTGCCTTCGAGTCCATCCTAGTGGCCTGGTTTTTGGAGAGGGTGCCTATGTTGCGCCCTAGGATTTTATTGGGTGCGCCTAGGGCACAAGAGCCATGACTAAAGTGGTGGTCGACTGTTTTGCTTTGCCACAGTGGTGGTGAGGGTGGTCACTTCTTTACTGCTGAGGCAGCGCAGGTGTGGTGACAGATGTCGCAGGTGATATTGTAGTTCCCCTATGCTGGGGTTGACTTCCGGGAGGATCTGGACATGGTGTTACCTCTAGGGGAGGTGTTTGACCGTCGAGGTATGTTGATGAGTTATATATATATGTTTTTTAAGATAGCATGACATATGTATATGATATAGATGTTGATACTATCTGTTGCTTATTTGTATGTGCAGATGTGGCACCTTGTGGGTGCGAGGTGGATTTGCGGAGAGCGTTGGCTCGTCAAGAGCCGGAGAGACTGCTGCAGGGAGGGCCGCAGGTTGGAGAGAGACGTAGGTGTGAGGATGCCGAGGCGAGACCAGTTGATCTTGAGAGAGCATCAAGGAGATGTTGGTTTGAAGACCCTAGTGCCGGGCCATCACATGCTCCTCCGACAGATGCCAAAGTAGATTTTGAGGACATATGTCGTCGCTTGGAGGTGGTGCTACAAGGTGTGCTTGAGGGCATGTGGTCTCGTATCCATGATGAGGGCATCCTGAACCAGTGTGTGGGGATTCTGCCACCATGGCGGGCCATGGTACGATGGGCAACAGTAGCAGGTACTGCGATGACCAGACAACTACCTCTGGGGCAGGAGGGACCAGTAGTGGATGGAGGACCACCGCCTGAGGGAGGGGAAGGAGGTGGTGCTCTAGAGGCACCTTTAGTGGTGCTCTTTGTATTGTTGTATTTTTGTATATAGGCTGGTGAGCCCATTTTGTACCGAGGTGCTTCACTGGCCTACGGATACTTGTAGTTTTGTATGTAAACATTTGGATGGCACTTTGGACCATTTGATATATACATGATTATACATTTTGATATCTATGTGGTGTTTACATGTGTTTTGTTAATGTGTTGATGATGTCTAATCTATATATGTTGTGACATGTTGATGTGTTTATGGATGTGTAGAGGTAGCTTGATGTGATATATGCCAGTCTAACACAATATTAGCTAGATTATCTGTAATTTGATTCAATTGTATTGGAATATGTGTAATTGTAATGGAATCAAAATGTCGAGATAAAATTCTAACCTATAGGTATTTGTGAAAGAGGCAAGGATTGCGTACGCGGTACACATTGTTGAGCTGGAGAATGACTAGTTGAGAGTCGAGAAAGACACTAAGGTGATGACTACGATGATGTTGGGCATCGACCAGGAGGCCAATGATGACAGTGTATTCGTCTTGGTTGTTGGTCGCTGAACCCAAACATATGCCGCTCGAATGGAGCATTTCATGTGAGGGGGTGTAGAGAGCCCAAGTGACTGAAGCGAGATTTTATGTCCAACGGCTGGCACCGTCAACGTAACCAATGTGGTAGGTCGGTGGTGGAAGCATCTTCCAATAGCACAAATGATAGTTTAGACGTGAGGGATGGAAAAAAGATTAAAAACACTATAAAAGAAATAACCTAAAGTATAATGACTACGTTTAAGCATAAAATTTCTTTAAGTATAACCCGTTGATGGGTTCTTTAAGAGAGAGGCCTTCAAGAGAGGCTAGGATGTATGCACCTTTGGTGAGGCAATTTTCGATAATATATGGGCCATGCCATAGTGACTCGAATTTTCCATGGCTAAGTGTTTATGGATAAATTCATGAGTGCGGACACAGACCAATCTCCCCAAGATCCACCTGGATCTGGAACAAAACGTGACAGAATACTACTCTTTCCCTAGATCTAACTATTGAATGGAACTAAGAGAAATGGATGGAGTACATAC
>ML784389.1:1600964-1618202 GCA_009831015.1 Picea engelmannii
TGCGGACACAGACCAATCTCCCCAAGATCCACCTGGATCTGGAACAAAACGTGACAGAATACTACTCTTTCCCTAGATCTAACTATTGAATGGAACTAAGAGAAATGGATGGAGTACATACCTTATGAACGCTCTCCTTTAATATCTGTTGTTCCTCGCTCTGCTCCGATGCTCTTGCGTTGTTTCAATCACAACAACACAAACCAATCACAACAAAAGCATTAATCTATTCAATATTTAGTCTATACATGTGATCAAGGAATCATGTAATAAGATGACATCATCATTATGGGAAAGGGACATATTCATGTATTGCATTAACTGAAAGAGAAATATACAACTTGAGCCTTGATGTCGTAGATCTCCTTTCGATGGCTCCTAGCTTTGACACACACACTTGCTCAAGCATGAAGAAATTGAAACACATATGATGACCTTGCTGTTGTCTTTGCTGCTGTAGCTCCAATTCTTCACACAGTCTCGCACAAGTTCTCCAATCAATCTCTTGCTTCTTCTTCTAGCTTCTCACTTCTTAACCATTTCCATGAGCAATCCTCTCAATATATAGGAGAAGATTGATTAGTTACTTGGATAGGGAATAATCCCAAGATATCTGGAAAGCCAGTATTTTGCCAACCATTCGAACTCCAACTCATCCTTCTAGAAGATTACTTCTAGAAGGATCAAGAACTTATTCATTTTCCTTCTTTAGAAACAAGTTCGCACCCTGGCCTTGGACACAGTGCGAGAAGTTCGCAATCCAAATGAAAGCAGCCTGCGGGAATGAAGATTCTCGCAGGAGAGTATATATGCAGCCTGCGAACTTTACCCAAAATATGATTTTGAGAAAATGACAAGTGTAACCTTCTTTTGGAAATTGTTCTTAATGAAGAGTTTGATCTTCCATTATCATGACATGATCATAATATCATCTCGATAACCAAAAATGTGGATAGCACTAAGGGTATCCTGAGTGATATCGTAAGCCAGGACGAGGTCGCCTTCGTGAAATGAGCGAAGATTGACATGTCGATCAAAGGTAGCCTTTGATCATTTTTTAGCTGCCTCATTGTTCTGTAATGAAGATTGGTGATCTTCATCTGGGGACTCTAAGTTCAGTAAGCACTGCTCCATTGGAGTAGTGTCGGGTAATAGCTTAATTGCGGTGCGTAAGGTGGGAATTTCTCACTCGATGGGAAGAGTGGCCTCAACCCCATGGACTAGATGAAATGGTGTGAAACCAATAGTTGTTTTCACAGCTGTGTGGTAAGCCCATAGCGCGGAAAATAACATATGATGCCAATTGGTCTTATGTTTATTAACCATGTGCTGTAACATGGTCTTGAGGAACTTGTTAACTACTTTGACCTATCCATTATGTTAGAAACATTACTGGTCTTTGACATAGGGATACTCGGGTCTACAGGTTGCACGAGAAGCACCCAAGCACAACACATAGAAGAAATCCATTTCAGGCCTAGGTCAACCGAGCGAGCACTCCAATTTCAATGTTCAAGATGTATCTAGAGAATCAGATCAGCGGTGGGCGGGAAATCACGATTAGGAAAGCTGCGCTAAGGTTAGCGCAATGGATAGCGCCCATAGCATGTTCAAAAATGGATGACAGTTGTTCATCCCAAAGGGGACGTGGCACGATATCTGGTCACATCGGATTTTAAGCAGTCTCAAGTGCAAAGGGTGAAGGTTTTATGTCTTTGAACATCGTGAAACCCCGAACCCCGACAACGCCGAAAGCATCGTAATTGGGGCCCACGACATCATGAAACACTTTCAGCCGTTTAGCTAAAGGGGACACCTAGCAACAAATTGAGCCATATCGACGTTTCGCTCATCGTGACTCATGGGTGAAAAGAGCAACTTCGTTATATTTCGATGCACGAGGTGTCGGGAGAGTCCCGGACCCGGGCCCACAGCAACATCGGGTGAGTTTAGGACCGTCAGATCTTAGAGGGACGCATGGCACCAGATTGAGCCTTCTTGGCGTTTCGCTCATCACAATTTCAAATTACAGGGATAGCCCCTTCATATTCACGAACACCGAAAGCGCCTTGGGAATAAGCACGTGGTCACAATCCGTGGTCACTTGGGGAAAGAAAGGAGCTATGTAAAGAAGGCCAAAGGCGCCAAGTTCAGTTACAGAGGGGATCATCGCGATCTCCAAGCGCCATCAGATCCGATCTCAATATTGTTCCTAGCATTGAAGTAAATGAAGGCAAGAGCGGGTGGTTGAAACCTCCTTTCATTCATTTAGTGAGGGGAATGGAGGGTCTGGAAATCCACCTGCTCGAAGAGGTCCTATGTATCAATTTTCTCAAAGAAGCCATGCCGAAGTCCTCAACTCGACAGAGAAGTCTGCACACACTATCCCAACACTTAATGGCTTAGCTACCCTCCTTACAGGAGCCATGTGTAGCTAAGGTGTTACTTAAATAAAGATATCAGTTCGAGTTTGACTGAAGGGACACCAAGCCTTGGGTGACTGGGCACGCCTCTGTGAGGTGAATTTTCCTGAGTATATAGACTCAGTCTTTGTATTTTTGTAGGCATCGATGGTTGAGCTAAGCTCCCGATTGTAAAGTTTCGATGAAGCGCCGGTTGCTCTGGTTAATGTATAAGGCATTCGAGATTTCTTACTTTATGGATGTCATCTTCCCTTCCATTTCTTTGTTTATTGTGTTAGAACAACTCAGAATTGGAGGATCCAGTCGAGTTGTGGTTGTTATAGGATGATGTAGGTTGGATCATTGCAATAGTCACATTGTTTCTAATCGGTTCCTGTGATGTTCTCAGCATTGAAATGACTTGGAATTGAAGGATTCAATCAAGTCACCTCTCAGCTCCTTGAAACTCTAGACCAAGAGGATCTTGGCTTCTGAGTTTTTCATCCTCAAGCTTCCAAAGGCCTGTTGCCCGAGGCAGTCTTGCTCACCCTTCTCACAAGTCTTCCTTATTCCACCCTTTAATCATTTACTGACAGAAGTTGGATCAAGACCTTCCTTGCTTTCTACATACTAGGCCCAGTTTACCGAGTTAAAGCTATATTTTCTTGAGTCTTTACCCATCTGATCACCCCATTAAAAAAATCGTGACATAAAAATGATGGGCGTTGGGCTCTTCTCCTGCAAGAAATCCAGGAGTGACTTCTGACGCTAACATTTCTGGCGTCGTTGCCGGGGACGAAGTTGAAAATTTTCCCTAGGATTGAACGACATTGAGCCTCTGATTCTGAAGGTGCATCAGGTATCGGAGCCCTTGAAGATTGCTACTGTGCACCTAACGAATCCATTGCGACGACTCCACTGGGGATAACCTGCCGAGTTAATTGTGGCTTTCAGAGGTAGACACACGCGGTCTCATCCACAGTTGCCTCTAGCTACACCCGAATCTGATCCAGAGGTGGTTCTCAGAAAAGGAAAGGCCCCTGAAGAATAATCTTCCATCCCTGAACTAGGTAATTCTCCATCTCCTTTCGTAAGAACTCCATTTTCTCCTCCTCAGATTCTTGACCATCCTCCTTCCGAGGTGTCCCGTTTCCTGAATTTTGGGATTGTTCCTGCTGAGTTTTCCCCTCCTGATCTAGGATTGGAGGGAGAAATCCTTGTCACTCCCATCTCCTCTGAAGCTATACCCTGCTGTAGACCCAGGACCACAGAATATTTCTCCACTCCTGCACAAAGAAAAACACCTACTGACTTTAGCTCGTTAGATTTCTCCTTAAATCCTCGCTTGTTCCCCACTCCTCCTCGAGACTCATTCCCAGTATCCCCTTTGCAAACTCCTTCTCGTCCAAGTTCTCCTCCACCTTATATTCCTATGTCTGGTGCTAATACCCCTCTGAATAGGATGGATGCCATAGTTGTTGCCAGATATGCTCCCTTAATCCTACCCCATCCTATGAATCCTCTCCCTGCTGGAGACTACTTGAAGTATATGCCCAAGTTCACTGGGGAAGGAGACATAACTACCGAAGAGCACCTGGCTTCTTTCTATAGTTATGCGAAAAACCTCAACATTGAAAATGAAGATGTCTGTATGAGAGTATTCGTCCAGATCCTGGATGGTGAGGTGAGAAAATGGTTTAGAGGAATGGCCCACGGATCTATTGTTGGGATCGAAGCTCTGGATAGTACTTTCCTGAGGTAGTGGGGAGATAGGAAGGATTTCATGTATTACATGACAGAGTTTGAGTCTTTTAAGAATATGGATGGAGAGTCTGTCTCTAAATTCTCCAAAAGATTCAATAAGATGTATAATAAAATCCTTGTCGAAATAAAGCCTTCAGAAGCCTCGGCCAAGATCTCTTATGCTAGTGCGTTTGTCCCCAATTTTTGTCTGTTACTAAGAGAAAGAAGAGCCACCTCCTTAGCTCAAATGCAATATGAAACCATAGAAGTAGAATCCAATGCATTAGCAGCCAATAGACTGAGAAACAAGGTCGACACAAACAGGAGAAAGGGAAGGTCGGAAACCTCGAATTCTGGCACATCGGTCCCTCACCCCCAAGTGGATGAACTGACCAGGATGGTGAAGTATCTATCCGCAGAGATGGAGAGAATGAAAGTGGAAGAGAGGCAATAATACAAGGTCCATCAGAATGCTGAAAACAAAGGAGGTTTTAGGAAGCCAAATGATTTTACTCCCCCGAATGTGCAAAGAGAGAGGGGAAGAGATAGAGAAGACCAGAAAATTCAGCCCCCTTTTCAAAACAATTTTGTGGCCGAAGGGGAAGAAGGGGAAGCTGATGAGTTGGACCCTGAAATCCATTGCTTCGGGGACACTCCTCCTTTTCCCCATCTCACTCAATCAACATATGAGGATTCTCTCATGGATATCCAACTAAATTAACTGAGCAAGGGAAACAAGAATAGTGGCATCCAAGGCAGGTATGAGATGCGTTCCAAGAAAAGGCCAGTAGCGCCTGATGATCCTGAGCAGTCCACTAGAACAGAGAAGCCTACTAATGAGGTAGCGGACAGTCACAAAGGTAAGAAGCAACAACCCCTCTCTCCCATTATCCAGAGTCATGCTCCCGAAATAAGAGAAATCCCAAAGCTCTCATCTTCTTTTAATTTCAAGCATGAAATTCAAAAAATCAGAGTCCCTGTGCCCCTGACAGAATTTATTAAACATGAAGGGTTCAAGAAATGCTTCTCTGAGCTTTTACAGTCTGAGGTCTCATGCCGTCCCACATACTCCATCAATTTACAAGATGAAAATCCTGTAGTTATTCTAGGTCCTATGGTAGAATATAGAAATGACTCATCCCCTCCCTTCTACACTTCCTTGAACATACATGACAAGGTATTGCACAATTTCTTGATGGATTCGGGGGATTGTCACAACCTCATGCCCAAAACTGTCATGGAAGAATTAGGACTAGAAGTCACTCGAGCTTATCATGACCTTTATTCCTTTGACTCTAGGAAATTTCAATGTCTCAGGGTGATCAAAGACCTGGTCGTGACCCTGTTCCAGTTGCCCATGAAAAGTGTGGTCATGGATATTGTAGTAGCTGACGTTCCCCCCAAGTTCAGTATGATGTTATCAAGATTTTGGATAAAAATACTAGGGGGAACATTGCAGATGGATCTCACATATGCTACTATCCCAGTGTTTGGAGGAGAACATAGAAGACTATATAGGGAATCCCTGCTGGCCTATATAATCAGTGATGAGGTCAACCCTACCAACCATCCCATTTTTTCCTTAGACACTGATTTAGGTTCCAGTGTGCTTAAACTCACCAATTCTCCTGAACCTCCTCTTAAACTCAGAAAGCAACACACCATTTCCCCTAAATTTCTTCCCTCCATCACCCCCATCTGGAAAATGTTCTTTGATGGAGCCTCTTCCAGGGAAGGTGTTGGTGCTAGGGTATTTTTTGTATCACCTGCTCAGGAAACCATATCTTTATCGTACAAACTAGAATTTGAAGCTACGAAAAATGTGGCAGAGTATGAGGCTCTTTTTCTGGGATTAAGAGCTGCGAGGGAAATGAGAATTCAGGAGGTAGCAGTGTTCGTAGATGCAGAGTTGGTGGTCCAACAGATCAGAAACTCCTATCAAGCTAAGAATCCTCGACTCAGGAGTTACAAAAATGAGGTATGGGACCTAGTGGACAGTTTCTTCTCAGCATTTAACATTTCTTTCATCCCAAGAGAGGAGAACACGATGGTAGATTCCTTGGCTAGATCAGCAAGTAATTTCAAAGTACCCTTGCCGCCTAGATTTAGATATGATGTGGAAGTGAAATACAGGCCCTCCATACCTGACAAAATCAAACATTGGAAGGTATTCGAGGATGATCTCGAGATCAAGAATTTCTTGGAGACTGTCGAAGAATTTTCAGAGATGCATATCGACCGAGACTCTGTCTCTAAAGGAAAGCTTGATGAGGGTAATTTTCTGAATAAGATTGCAGAGCGTAACATTGTGCAGCTGACCAACATTCATATTCCAAGGGGACTGGTTCCTTTGGAAAGGATTTTTGATAGAAATGATGTGTCATTAAAAGGAGAGACCTCGGAGGATGACACTGGTACTATTCAGTGCAACATTGGGACCGAGAGTGAGCCCAAGTTTGTCAAGTTGTCAAGAAGTCTGACAAAGGAGCAGAGGTCCGAATACAGTGGACTTTTGAGGGAATTTTCTGATGTGTTTGCCTGGACCTACGAATACCTCAAAACCTATGACACCTCTGTCATGGAGCATAAAATCCCATTAAAAGAGGAGGCAAAGCCATTTAGGCAGAAGCTGAGACAGATCAATCCTATGTTGCTGTCTATCATGGAGAGGGAAGTGAAGAAGCTGTTTCAAGCTCAGATCATTGTACCACTGAGATATTTAGAGTGGGTGGCCAACTTGGTGCCAGTAAGGAAAAAGAAGGGAGAGATCCGACTCTTTGTAGACTTTAGAAACCTGAACAGGAGCTCACAAAAGTATAAGTACCCCTTATCAAAGATGGAACACATACTGCAGAGGGTAACAGGAGCTTCCAAGATGTCCATGATTGATGGTTTCTTTGGCTACAATCAAGTCTCTGTTCTACCTAAGGACAAGGAAAAGACAACATTCACCACTCCATGGGGCACATTCATGTATGTTAAGATGTCTTTTGGACTAATGAATGCAGGGGAAACGTTCCAGCATGCCATGGACATAGCTTTCGTCGAGGAAAAGGATAAATTTATGGTCGTCTATCTGAATGACATCACAATGTTTTCAAAATCTGATAAAGAACACTGTTGTCATCTCAGGAAGGTTTTCCTGAAATGCAGGAGGTTTGGCATTTCATTAAACCCCAAGAAATATTTGTTCACCATGCAGGAGGGAAAATTACTAGGCCACATAGAATGAGTGGAAGGAGTCAGGATTGACCCTAGCAGGGTTGAGGCGATACAAGCCTTATCAATCCAGAGGTCCAAGAAGGAGGTCCAATCTTTCCTCAGCAAGATTAATTTTCTGAGGAGGTTTGTGCCTAAATTTGTTGAGGAGGTGAAACTTATAACAACCATGTTAAGGAAAGGAAATGAAGTGAAGTGGACTTCTGAATCACGACATTCCTTTGAGCAAATAAAGAAGGCCCCAACAGAATCCCATGTTCTTATTAGCCCTGACTACTCAAAGGATTTCCTTATTTTTTCCTTCACCTCACCTGACACGGTGGCTGTTGTTTTGTTACAGACAAACAAGGGTGGATTGGAGCATCCTATCGCCTACTTCAGCCGAGCATTGAGGGATGTCGAAGTCAGGTATGACACTATGGAGAAGCATGCCTATGCTCTAGTAAAATCTCTCAAAGCTTTTAGAACCTACGTCCTGCAGTAAAAAATCATCGCCTATGTCCCCTCGGTTGTTGTTAAAGACATTCTTATTCATCCTGACATAGACAGGAGAAGGAGTAAATGGGTAGCCAAAATCCTGGAATTTGACCTGGAAATAAAGCCTACCAAATTGATCAAAGGTCAGGGCTTAGCCAAGCTGTTGGATGAAGCTAATTGCCAAGCTTTGGGAATAAGTTTTATCAACGAATGCTCAGGAATCTAGTAGGGTCAGCTTCCTGAAAGAGACCCTCAAAGGGAGCCCCATTTGGCCCGATGTCCTTGGTATAAGGATGTCATATACTTCCTGCAGGAGTTGCGATCTCCAGATGGCCTGCCGAGAGACAAAGCAAGAGCTCTGAAGCTCAAGGCAGTCAGATATTGCCTTATTGATCAAAGTTTATATTGGAAAGACCCCCTGGGGGTGCTTTTAAAATGCATGAGTCCACAAGAGGCCGAAATGATCGTGGCTGAATTTCATAGCGGCCTGTGTGGAGGGAACCATTTCTGGAAAGCCACAACCCACAAAATCCTTAGGGATAGATACTACCGGCCTACCGTGTTCACTGAAATCTGCAAAAAGGGTCAGAGCCTGCATCAAATGTCAAAAATTTGCAGGAAAGCAGCAGCTCAAGTCTCTGCCGTTAAATCCAGTGGTGGTTTCAGGACCTTTCCAATAGTGGGGCCTAGATTTCATTGGAGAAATTCACCCTGATTCCAGTGGGCATCACAGGTGGATCTTGACTGCTACAGATTTCTTTACCAAGTAGATTGAAGCTATCCCTACCAGGAGTACTTCCCACAAGGTAATCATTGGATTCCTGGAGGACCTCATCACGATATTCGGTTGCCTGAGTAAAATTGTCACTGATAATGCAGCCGCTTTCGGGTTCGAGCCATTGGCCAAGTTCTGCGAGTAGTTCAGAATCAAGATGATTCACTCCACCCCATATTACCCACAAGGAAATGGTTTAGCAAAATCCTCCAACAAAATCCTGATAAGGATCATCAAAAGGATGTTGGAAGACAACAAGAAGGCCTGGCATTCCAGATTAAAATTTACTCTATGGGCCGACCGAGTGACCACAAAGAGATCTATCGATGTCTCTCCTTTCCAATTAGTCTATGGAGCGGAGGTTGTTTTCCCCTCTCAGTTAGCCATTCCTGTAGCAAAATTCCTCCAGGACCATCAGGAGGAGCCTGATGACATGATCAGAAGGATTCATCAGCTAGTAGAGGTCTAGCAGGTTAGGGAGAAGATGGTGGACATAATTCAGGACCATCAGCAAAAGATCAAGCAGGTTTTCGATAAGAAGGCCAAGAAGGAGCGGTTCCAGATAGGAGACCTGATGCTGAAATGGGATGCTCCTAAGCAAGATAAGGGAAAACACAACAAATTTGAAGCCCTATGGATCGGGCCTTTCAAAATCTTTGAGACTTTCTCAAATAACACGTACAGGTTGCGAGGTTTGGAAGGTGAAGAAGTTTTCAGCAGCCCAGTGAATGGGCATTTTCTGAAGAAATGTTTTGTTTGAGTCTCAGATGGCTCCTTTGTTTGTAAATATTGTCCTTTTGTTTCTTTGTTCGTTTTAGTTTTTATTTTTCGGCTTAATAATGACTCCATAGCCCAACAACAAGGCACTGGAGCTGCAAAATGAGTCCTTATAGCATCACAGGGAAGACTCTATCCCCCTTGGAGCCTAATGTTAGCAACATTACTGGTCTTCGGCATAGGGATACTTGGGTCTACAGGTTGCACGAGAAGTGCCCAAGTGCAACACACAGAAGAAATCCATTTCGGGCCCAGGTCAAGCGAGCGAGCACTCTGATTTCAACGTTTAGGATGTATCCAGAGAATCAGATCAGCGGTGGGCAGGAAATTGCGATTAGCAAAGAGGTGCTAAGGTTAGAGCAATGGATAGTGCCCATAACATGTTTAGAAATGGATGACAACCATTCATCCAAAAGGGGACGTGGCACGAGATCTGGTCACATTGACTTTTCGGTAGTCGTGAGTGCAAAGGGTGAAGTTTTTATATCTTTGAACATCGTGAAACCCTGAACCCCGACAATTCCGAAAGAGCCGTAACTGGGGCCCACAACATCACGAAACACTTTCAATCGTTCAGCTAAAGGGGACACCTGGCAGAAAATTGAGCCATCTCGGTGTTTCTCCCATCGCGACTCCAAGGTGCAAATAGCAGCTTTGTTATAATCTGATGCATGAGGTGCCAGGAGAGTCCCGGACCCAGGCCCATAGTAGCGTCAGGTGAGTTCAGGACCATCAGATCTCAGAGGGACGCGTGGCAGCAGATCAAGTCGTCTTGGCGTTTTTCTCATCGCGATTTCAAATTGCAGGGATAGCCCCTTCATATTCACGAACGCCGAAAGCACCTTGGGAATAAGCACGTGGTCACAATCCATGGTCACTTGGGGAAAGAAAGGAGTTGTGTAAAGAAGGCCAAAGGCACTGAGTTCAGTTACAGAGGGGATCATCGCGATCTCTAGGCGCCATCGGATCCGATCTCAATACTGTTCCTAGCATTGAAGTAAATGAAGGCAAGAGAGGGTGGTTGAAACCTCCTTTCATTCATTTAGTGAGGGGAATGGAGGGTCTGGAAAGTCGCCTGCTCGAAGAGGTCCTGTGTATCAATTTTCTCAAAGAAGCCATGCTGAAGTCCTCAACTCGACAGAGAAGTCTACGCACGCTAGCCAAGCACTTAATGACTCAGCTACCCTCCTTACAGGAGCCATGCATAGTTAAGGTGGAACTTAAAGAAAGATATCAGTACGAGTTTGACTGAAGGGACACCAAGCCTTGGGTGAATGGGCACGCCTCTATGAGGTGAATTTTCCTGAGTATATAGACTCAGTCTTTGTATTTTTGTAGGCATCGATGGTTGAGCTAAGCTCTCGATTGTAAAGTTTTGATGAAGTGTTGGTCGCTCTGGTTAATGTATAAGTCATTTGAGATTTCTTACTTTATGGATGTCAGCTTCCCTTCCATTTCTTTGTTTACTGTGTTATAAAAACTCGGAATTGGAGGATCCAGTCGAGTTGTGGCTGTTATAGGATGATGTAGGTTGGATCAATGTAATAGTCACATTGTTTCTAATCGGTTCTTGTGATGTTCTCAGCACTGAAACGAATTGGAATTGAAGAATTCAGTCGAGTAACCTCTCAACTCCTTGAAACTATGGACCAAGAGGATCTTGGCTTCTGATTTTTTCATCCTCAAGCTTCCGAAGGCCTATTTCCCGAGGCATTCTTGCTCACCCTTCTCACAAGTCTTCCTTTTTCCACCCTTTAATCATTTACTGACAGAAGTTGGATCAAGACCTCCCTTACTTTCTACATACCAGGCCCAGTTTACCGAGTTCAAGCTATATTTTCTTGAGTCTTTACCCATATGATCACCCCATTAAACAAATCGTGACATAAAACGGATGGGCATTGGGCTCTGCTCCTGCAAGCAATCCAGGAGTGACTTATGACGCTAACACATTAGATCGAGGGTAATATGGTGAGGCAAACTCGTGGGAGAATCCTAACCGAGATGAGAGTTCGACGAAAATCTCATTCTCGAAGTGTTTCCTATGATCAGAAACAAGTTGGAGTGGTACTCCAAAGCGAGATATGATGTGGTTAAAGAAAAAATGCACTGCGGTGTCAACGGTATTGTTGAAGGTGGGCATAGCTTCATCCCATTTGGTGAATTACTCGACTGCGACCACAATGTATTTGTGTCCATTGATGGAGGGGGGATTACAAGTCATGAAGTCGATGCCCCATTTACAAAAAGGTCTGACAGTGATGACTGGATGAAGAAGAGTAGGTGGTGCTCGGGCTTTGTTGGCGTAAAGATGAAACTTCTCGCATTGTTTCACAGCGTGAATGCAATCATGAAACAAGGTAGGCCAAAAGTAACCTGCTCGGATAATATTCTGAGCAGTGGATATTCCCGAAAGATGGCCCCCACATGCACCACTGTGGCAATCATTCAAGAATCTATCGGCCTCGTCAATGGTCAGGCATCGACGAAGAATGGTGTCGACCCCTCACCGGTATAAGATGTCTCCAATGAGGAGGTAGCGGGGGGCCTAGTGGCAAATACGACGATGATCATCTCGTGAAAGGTGGTTATTGAAATTTTGAGTTCATAGGTAGACGAGGAGGTTGTCGTACCAAGGATCATCCGAAGTGATGTAAAAGAGGTGTTCGTTGGGAAATTCGGTATTGGCAGGGGCACTGGTTGTGTCAGAGGGGAGGCTCATGACAAGTTTGGCGAGAATGAGGGCTTTCTTGCTCTTGGGTGTTGAGAATTCAATATCATACTCCTGAAGGATAATGATCCATTTGGAAAATTTGTTGTTAATTTGCAGACGACTGAGCAAGTATTGCATAGGGTTGGAATCTGTGACAACCTTAGTTGTGCGAAGCAGTATGTAGTGATGCAGTTTCTGGACTACGAGGATGAATGCAAGAGCTAGTTTTTCTTTGTGTTTATACTTCAAATGTGGCCCTGAGAGGTTTTTACTAATGTAATAAATGACATGCTCACGATTATCATCACCGAGTTGAACGAGAACTCTTTCTACGGAAACAGTTGATGCTGATACATAGAGGATATAGTCACGATTGTAGTCAGGTGCACTAATTAAAGGGGCATTGGAGAGTGCCATTTTAAGATCGTCAAATGAATGTTGGGCACGTTCATCCCAGTGAAATGGGATGTCATGACATAGTAAGCGAAGAAAACCATGTGCACGAATGGAGTAGCTTGGGACAAATCATCGTAAAAAGTTAGCCTTGCCTTGTAGGCTCTAGAGTTGACATAAATTCCGGGGAGGTGAAATTTCAGTGATATCTTGGACTTTGAGGGGGTCCACGGTAATACCGCTTTGGGAAACGATGAATTTGAGGAGGTTCCCCACGGTGACATAGAAAACACACTTGAGGGGATTCAAGCAGATTTTGTATTGACGACACCGTTGGAAGATGATTTGTAAATCATCAAGATGTTGGGTGCGTTTCTTGGATCGAGCTGTGAGGTCGTCCAAGTATGCGAGGATGATATGAGCCAGATCGTGAAAAATGTATATCATAGCCCGTTGGAAAGTTGCGCCAACATTCTTTAAGCCAAAAGGCATGTCATGATATGAAAAAGTACCCCAACGGGTAGTGAATGCGGTTTTCTACTGATCAACTAGGTGAATTTGAATTTGATTATAACTAGAGAAACCATCCATGAAGGATAGAGGCTCGTGGCCTGCACAGTCGTCGATAATTTGATCGATGAAAGGCATTGGAAAGTTGTCTTTGGGACATGCGTGATTGAGATCATGAAATTCCATGCAGACACGGATAGTGCCCTATTTTTTTTTAATGGGTACAGGGTTGGAAACCCATGATGTATAGGTGATGGGGTAGATGAACCCGACAGTGCGTAATTTGTCAATTTTGTCTTTGATGGCCGCTACTTTGGATGGGTGTAGTGGTCGTTGGTTTTGATGAACTGGTGTAATGTTGGGATAGGTGTCGATGCGATGTTCAACGATAGAGGGATCGAGGCCAGTCATTTCCATGTATGACCAAGAAAAAATATCCTGATATTCCTGGAAGAGGGATTTATAGGTGGTGATTTTTGGAGGAGTGCAAGCGACTCCAATGGTGATTTTCTCAATAATGCCATTTTTGATGGAAATGTCGATTTTAATGGTCGGGGAAATGTTGGCCATGTTGCCTTCTTCAAAAGAATCAGGGGCAGGAATGGGGTTTTTCAACCAGTCGATATGCCCCGATGGGATAAAATCCTTGTTTTCGACCGCGTATATGAGGTGTTGGTTAGGAGGCGTGGAGGCTTCCTGTGGAAAGAAGAGTGCACGGTGGTGTAGCACACCCCATGGGTAGGCATGGTTGTTTAACTCTTCTAGTATTTCCTTGTCATAGTGGAATTGGAGGGAATACAAGGGGTCATGAAGAGTTACATCGGTGAATGTTGCCATGTGGCCACCCCCTGGTGATGAAGAAGCAAGGGGAACGACGCAAGGAAATTGTGATGGTTCGCTCGACATAAACCAAATATCAAAGTACTGAGGAGTACCCATGGTAGTTGGGTGTAAAATTTTCGTAGGGAAATGAGAGGGAGAGTTGGTGGGATTGGGGGGTGAATCCTCAGATAAGTCATCCAAGAACCATGGAGGCGTTGGAAGGGCCTCATGTTTGGGAGAAATGACATGAATAACCTCTAGTGATGAGGTAAGGTCAACTATCGATTCTATGGGTCTTGGAAGCAGGGTCAATTGGAGTTGGCTGTATACAACGATCATAGGACATTGGTATGTAAAATGATCTAAGGATTCACATAGAGAGCAAGGTCATCTCATACGTTCATTGAATGAAGTTGTGACATAATGGATGTCAGTGATTTTGGGTAGGGATGGCGTAGCTGGACTGGGTCCACTCTGGAATCTTTGGCGTACTATGACTAATGTCTGTTGAAAGCATGGCAGTGCTGGGAAATGGTGGGTTTAATGTCCATATTATGAACATATAGAGAAAGCAAATTTGGTTCGCAACCCTTTACTACTTGAATGGGAGGTGGTAGCGGCAGTACTGGCTATGGTGGCGAGTGTTGAGGGAGTTTGATTGAGTGGAATCAAATTCCATAACTCTGGTAGATATCGGCAGTTGTTGGTCTGGTGTCCATGCTTCTCATATAGTGCACACGGAGGTTGGACGCGCGTGGGAAGTGGAGCTGTGGGATCCTTCTTCCTTCACCTGCCCCCAGCTATGGCAGGGAGGGTAGTGAGTGGGGGTGTAGAGGGTATGGTGGGAGTAAGTATGGGAATCATCATTGGGATTCCTTCTATTTGGGGGGGAAGGGATGGTCGAGGGACCGTCTCGGGTGGATGTAAATACCAAAATGGAATTGCTAACACCATATTAGGGAGGGTAAGCATTGTATCTACTTGGAAAGATTCGATGCTGGGTGGAGGGTAAAAGAAGGGGATTTGAGTGATGGCTTGGGGAACTGTCTCCCAAACTGGGATATGACCTTGGGGGGATGTTAAATCATGTACTAGCGAGGTTGACGAGTTCACAGGAGGCTCGTGAGGGGGAAGTTCTGCGACTAGTGGGACGTTAGATATGATAGAAACCTCCCTAGGAGGAAGGGTATCCTCTGTGTTAGTTTCGTTAGATGATATGATGCATACTTGATTGGAAGGATGAAGGAGTGGTGGTGCTCCATGGTAAGTTCCTAACAATGATGGATCTTTGAAAATTTTGGGACCCATCTCGACGAGTGGGTATACGTCATGACTTGTGTGGATGAGAGGAAGAATGTTATCGATTTTGGTAGATGGGTTAGGCTCGTAATGTGAGACTTGGTCAATGGTAACGATCTTCCCATTGTGGGGGAACATCATTGTTCGAAAGACAGAAGAGGCAACTTCCTTCATAGCGTACATGTAGCTACGACCGAATAGGATATTATAATCGAGTGGGGCATCGATAACTTCAATGTTGATGAGAATAGTCTTGCCCCCAAGTTCTACGGGGACATTTTGGAAGAGCCCTTCAGGAGATGATGGTCGTCCGTCATAAGCTCGTAAGCTAATGGTAAAGGGTATGAGTTCAGGGGCACCAAGTTTCTGCCATACAGATTTGGACATAATGCATGTGGATTCACCTTCATCAATGATACATCGATGAACTGTAATGTTTCATATTTTCACTGGGATTTGAAAAGCGATCAAAGCGGGAAGGCGAGGTTCTCTGCTGTCGAGGTCAAATGTAATGAGTCGAGTATCTGCAGGGTCGACTACCCCCAAGGAAGAAAGTAATGATTTTCACTGAGTGGGACAAGTCTGAAGGACTTCTAAGATTGACATGGCAGTCGAGGATTCTGTTAAGTCATCAACCAAACTGCAATTATGAGCTGCCCTAGCTTGTGGGTTGTGGACATTCTTGCACAATGGGATGCGAGGGATGCGAAGAGGTGGTTCTATGTTAGGGAAAGGGATCACTAACGTGGGTCCTGTTGGAGCGGGGATTGTATCTGGAGGAATAGGAGGAGACTCAGTGGGTGCATGATACTGACGATTGCGTGTTTGCAGAAGGATTTCTTCTTCACTAGTGAGGAGGATCGTGTGATATGCTGGATTGTTTGGGTTGAGGTATTGCCCCACCTGAGGTGGGGGATGTTGTGTGTCCTGTTGGGTATTTATCACACCTTGGTGTGGAATAGGATTCTGCAGCATGACAGGGAGGGGTTGTTGAACGTATTGTTGTGGGTCCTGCTGAGGGGAAGGTGGTGCTGGAGGATGTGGTAGACTGCCTGAGTCTTTCAACCGTTTGAAATCAATGATTTGGGGGCAATGATGAGTATAATGACCGAACTCACCGCAAAGGGAACAAGGGAAGTTGGTTTTAACATTATTGTTATTTCGCCCTTGACGCCTATTGTTGTTGCCCCCCTAGGGGTTCTAATTCCCTTGGTTCTGGTTGCCCCTAGTAGGTTGGTTCTACTGGGGTTGATTCCCGCCTTGACCTAGGTTGTTGTTATTCCTGTTTCTTCCTTTCTTTTTGGCATTGTTTGACCGATGGGTCAGATTTTTCGTATTCAGCTCTTCGAAATTTTGATATTGCTGAACGGGAGAGGGTTGAACAAAATTCACCTCAGCATGAGGATGTGGGGGTGGCATGGGTTGTGGGGGATGAGGAAATGGAAAGTACAGATTATGTGGGGGTAACGATCTATAAGGTACATAGGAAGGCGTGGTGCTTTTGCTAGTACTATATGTTATCACTGAAATTTCATCTGCACATGGCGACAAGAACTCCACATCATCTGCACATAGAGACAAGAACTCTACATCATCAAAACAACAATGAAATCATTCATGGCACTATTCACAGCATTCCAGAAGGGTCAAATACTATACAAAAATTGAAAGACACTTCACATCATAAGGTGCGCGCGTATGCGCGGGATAAGAACGTGTTGTGCGCGCTTAAGCGCACGATGCACGACTGTCCACATGAAAAGCTGCGCATCTGCTAATACGGCACATTAAATGCTTAAGTTGGCTTCCCGACCGCCAATAGACCTTCGCCCGAGATGATTTGACATCCAAATCAGGGTCGGTCCTACAAAAACGACGAATTTATGGCTTAAGCGAACCCTAAACTAGCCTGTGTCTACACCGGGAACTAGTTACGTGACCGCCTGGAAATGGCTATAAAAAGCTGTGAAGGCTCATTGTTTCAGTAGGGAATTCAGAGTAGAGTTACGCTGCACAGATGCTTCTAAGCCTAGTCTTGGATCACCAGTTCATCAGCTGTGTAATACCGAGTTCTCTCACCATCCATTTCTGTCCTGTTCATTGTGTAA